>ML424994.1:180103-199648 GCA_005239525.1 Nicotiana knightiana
CCTCCTCTTTTGGCATAGAGAGCCTTAAGGATGTCCATCTCTTCCATGCATTTTTTGAACTCAGCTTCACACCGGGCAAGCTCGGGCCGAGACTTGGAAAATGCTTGATTGTAAAGTGACACAGCCTTCTCACAAAGAAAAGGAGTCAGGCTTAGGAGGGAAAAAATCGAACTCGAAATGTATTTATGAGGGCAAAGCTTACCTATTTGTGAAGCTTCTCGGCCTTATCAAAAGTGAACGAGGCATCAAGATCGGGGCCCTCCTCGATTCCCGCAAGGTACTCCCGAAAGATGTCGTTCTCCCTATGAGACATTCACACATCTGGAGTCCTCATGGCCTGGGCATCCCGTATTTTCCCCTCAAAGAACACCGGGCCCGTCGAAGAGTCGTCCACATTGATTACCCCGAATGAATCACTCAGGGCATTATCCTGTCTTCAGAGGGCCTCAGAGTTAGGCTCTCCGAGTTCATCAGCCAAGTGCACCACCAGGATGAAGCGCACTCTTGTCACTTGATGGCTCGGGGACTCAACTCGAGCTCCCCTCAGAAATTTCTTCGGCTTGATACCAAACCCCATTTGTCACCATCGGTTCAGCAGCCTTCGAAGCTTCAGTGATTCCTCTTTTCCAAGCTACCAACGGGCAGCCATCATCTTCGCCCTCTGCGTCGTCTCTCTCTTCATTCTCAGCACGAAGACGTTCGGCCGTTTTTAGAGATATGGCCACGGTGTCGGCCTTAGGCTTTCGAAGTTGGATTTTCCTTAACTGCAGGGAGCTTGCAGACAACCCCCTCTTTATTTTCTTCTCCTTAACAGGTTTTGGGATTTCTCCTTCACCAGACGGGGGCGGTCGCATAGCAACAATGTTTCCAAGTCCTGCATAAAAACAAAAGTAAGTGTTTTCACTAAGGGACATAAATATACAAACGATAAAACTCACCATGATTTTTGGCCTCCCATCGTCCTTTGGCCAAATCACACCAACTGCGTTCTATGTATGAAGAAGTAGAGGCCAGAAGCCGAACCCAGTCTGGGAGGTCCGAAACCGCACCGGGAAACCAAGCAACGCTGTTTCATTAGAAAAAATGAGATCAATAAAGGGATAAGGCCGAGAAAGAGCAGAAAGAGTGGAATATTCGATTGGTATTGATAGAACCATACTTATGTTTCATGTTCCATTCTTCGTGGAATGGCATCCTCTCGATAGGAATCAGGTCGGAGATCCTGATTTGGAGGAACCGGCTCATCCATCCTCGATCCTTGTCTTCATCGATGGAGGAGAAGAGAAATTTAAAAGATTGGCATTGAAGCTTGATCAGGCCACCTCGATCAAGGTGACGGCTGTATAGCCTGATCAGATGGTCGAGGGTAAAAGACATCCCCTTGACCTAGCTCGAGAAGTATCTAATTAGGTTGACAGTTTGCTAGAATGAGGGGTAGATCAGACCGTGCGTCACTTGGTACTATTGGCAAACATCGAGAATGACTGGGTCTATGGGACCCAGAGCAGGATCTGCATTAGAAATCATGTTTATTAGGTCTCATACCTATTGTTTCAGCATGTTCACTTTTACTTAGAAAAATCCTGCTAATAAATTGTATTTTCTACTATCATGTACGATTAGAAATCTTGTCCTAGGCTAAACAACATTAAAATAAATTATCATTCTAGAATCTTCTGAAACCATGATTAATACTGAGCATTTAGAAATCATGCTTAGGAGTTCTGCATACGCATCATTCTGCATCTCGATCTGTGCATTAGATATCATGTTATAGGGACCTAATCACTCAACAACATTTAGTCTAATTACTAATGTATAAAAAGTATAACCACCCCACTCAGTTTTCTCTAAGAAAAATAACTAGTAATGCTTTCGTGTTATGAACAACCTAGAACAACATGTTTAGGTAACAATTTGCAACAGTTCCTTTAATAATTCTGTTAATATACACTGTCACTCGCCTAGGCAACCCTTAGGTGACTAATTTTTCAAAAATTAGAAATTTGTATTTCTTTTGTGTATTGCTTAACACTAATAGGTATTTCTTTTAAATCAGTAGGAAAACTGATTAAGAGCATGTTTTTCTTGAGTTATAAAACAAGTCTGCTTATCTGTTTATCCTCTGAATTCACCTAGATACCATGTCTTAGGATCTTAATTAAAAATACTGCCCTTATATGTGTTTGAGTCGTGCTAATTATATGCATTATCTGCGGAGGAAAAACTGAGCCTTCTATATGCTCCTATGTGTTTCCCACTGACTGCAGTCCTATATGTTCTTTGCTTGTCGCCTAAAATTTTGCCCCTTTAAACCTGAGGGTCTGCCTAGTACCCACCTTTTAGGATAGTAGTCCTAACATCCTCCAGGACTGATTGGATGGGACAGGTAATAGCACGCAATAGAATCCATAACCAACACACGCTTTAATTACCTTCACGGGGTGGGAAAGGTAGAATATGGATATGATGACTGGTGCGCTAATACCACGTGTAGCCCCTCTTCGAGGAGTGATTACCGGGTATTGTATTGATGTGATCCATATTATTATAAATCTAGGACACTTGTGTATGATAGTTCGTAATTACCCCCTACTATTTTTCTAAACACATGTATGCTTAAGACTTAAATCCCCTCTTATTTGAGCCTTTACTTGTTATTTGCTATTTGTACAAATTCACGAAACCATTTGGCCGGGACCCACACTTGTAGATCTTGAGGGGTGTCTAACACCTTCCCCTTAGGATAATTTCAAGTCCTTAACCAAATCTATGGTTAGAAACGTAGTTTTAATTAAACCCCTTAGGTGCCCTAACGCATCGTTATAATCATTAGGTGGAGACTCTTCAAAATATGCAAACCCCTTTCCTAAAAGGAAAGAGTTGTCCCAACCAATGTCATGAACCCGATCTTCCGCTGAGGAGGAGGAAAAACGTGTGTGCGACAATAATGTCGGCCTGCTTGAAACTTTGCTCAAGATGAGGTATCGGTTGCTCTAAAGGGTAAAAGGGACCATACCAAGGTGGCGACCAGTCATTGAATTCCTGCCAAGTGTACTCATACCCCAGATCAAAAGTGGTACCATGTTTCTTGAGCTTTATGTGCTTCATGATCCCTTGGAGGTTCTTACCGAGCCCTTTTCCTGGCTCATATCCTCTCCAGTTCAGGATGCTTTCAATCTTGCTATCCCACCATTTGTCCTTGTCGATAGCATTGACCCGCTCAATGTGGTGATAAGTTCCCCCGCCTATCTTCCTTTTTCCATCAATCACCGAAATATTTTGACGACTATAAATAGGGTTGCTACCGTCACCATGAATAATCACCTCTTGGTGGTTCCACTTGAATTTTACCGCCTGATATAGCGTTGACACTACGGCCCCAACAGCATAAATCAAGGGTCGTCCCAACAATAGGTTGTAGGAGGCTGGCATATCTATCACCTGGAAATCCACTTCGAACCAAGTTGGTCCTATCTGTAGACATAGACTGATCTCCCCCACGGTGGACCTCTGAGAATCGTCGAAGGCTTTCACATTGATCGGTCCATCCCTTATCTCATGTATCCCTTTACCCAATTTCTTGAGTTTTATCAACGGACAGATGTTAAGACAGGAACCTCCATCGATCAAAGATCCTTGTGATGAAATGATCCTCGCATTGCATGGTGATGTGCATTGCTTTGTTGTGCCCCAATCCTTCAGGTGGTAGCTCCTCCTCATGAAAAGTGATTTTGTGACTTTCCAGTACCTGGCCTACCATATTGGCCATTTCCCCGCTAGTGATGTTGTTTGGCACATATGCTTCACTCAACACTTTCAGTAAAGCATTTATGTATGTTTCAGAATTCATTAGTTAAGAGAGGATGGATATTTATGTTGATGTCTTGTTCAGCTGGTCGATGACTAAATACTCCTTAGCATGTACCTTTCTCCAAAGGCCTGTTTTGATAAGGGGAGGCCGGTTGGCAGCGTTCTTGCTTGGTTCGGCCAGATGCTCAGGGGTGTAGACCCTACAAGTTCTCATCATACCCTGCGTTGCGACAGCCTCCTCAGACCTGACCTTGCCTTTCCTTCTCACCTCGGCTATATAGTCCCAAGAGATAGCGTTTATATAAAAGGGTGGCATGGTTGCCATTGCGACCGAAATTAGTGTGGCCATCCTTAATTCAAATGGAATGTGTGTTCAAGGTGGCAAGAATGCGACCTCGAATGGTGCCGGTGCATTTGCTGGACATACAAACTCAACTCCAATTGGCACTGGTTCAAACTCAAGTGGTATAGACATATTCACCTCATTGTCCTCAGATGGTTGAATCTAGACTATGAATGGTTTGGGAGTGACTGCAAGTTTCTTTGGGTCATCGCCTTCTACGATCAACCCCATTGATCCCTCGGGATCCCAATCATATTCTATTTCAATCATATGGATACCTCCACCCTTATGGTCTGGTAAAGGATTGTTTCAGACGTTTAGAGCGGGGTCTTTTGCCACAATAATCTTGTTGCCAATAAGAGCCTGTATTTTGTCCTTCAGAGAGCAGCATTCTTCGATGGTATGTCTTTTCATGCCGGAATGGTATGCACAACATTTGTTTAGGTTAACCCACTGAGAAGGGTTCTCAAGGGTGGCAGTAGGGATACGTGTGACGTAACCAACAACTTTGAGCTTCTCATACAGCTGGTCAATAGGCTCGGCTATGGTGGTGTATTGCTTTGGAGGGTGGCAATCAAAATTGGGACGAGGTCTAGGGAAGTTTTGGCGTGCAGGGGTTGATTGGTAATGGGATGGTTGGGAATTATAAGTGTGGTAGACAGGAGCGGGTAGCGAGTATCTGGGTGAAGCAGGTTGATATGTCGGTGGTAGAGATTGGTAGATGGGCGGTGGATCTTGGTAGGAAGGTGGTGGAGCTTGGTAGTTCGGTGAGGGTGCTTGGTAGTTTGGTAAGGGCTGGTATGTGAGTGGAGGTGTTGGATAAGTTTGGTATTCGAGTGGGGACTTGGCTCATTGTGCAATCATTACGGCTCCCACATCTCTTTTCTTAGACACACCACCGGATTGTAAAGCCTTGTTAGTGGCTTGCAAGGCTTCAAAATTTGTAACCATACCGCTTTTAATACATTCTTCAATCCGCTCACCCAATTTGATGGTGTCGGAGAACTTTTGGCCTTCAACCATCATTAACTGTTCATAATAATGTCGGTCCTGAGCTCGAACAAAAAACTTGTTCATCTGCTCTTCCTCTAGAGCAGGTCTAACTTTAGCGGCTTCGGACCTCCAGCGAGTAGCATACTCGGGAAAGGTTTCTGTGGGTTTCATCTTCAAATTTTGGATGCAGAACACATCTAGTGCGTACTCTATGTTGAATTTAAATTTGTCCATAAAGTCAGACACCGTGCTTACCTAGTTTGACCATCTCTTGGGGTCTTGGATGATGTACCAAGACAGTGCGTCTCCCTTCAAACTCCGCATGAACAGCTTCATACAAATTCTTTCATCCTTCCCAACGCCAACCAACTTGTCGCAATAGGTCCTCAGATGGACTCTCGGATCACCAGTACCGTCAAACATTTCAAACATTGGAGGTTTGTACCCCTCGGGAAGTTGGACATCAGGTTGTATAACAAGGTCTTCATAATTCAACCCTTCAATTCCCTTGCTTCCTTCAACACCCTGGACTCGGCTGGTCAGTTTCTTAAGCTCCTCGGCCAGGTTCTTGATAAGTAAGTCCTTTCCATCAGACTCGGATGCCTGTGAGATAGGCAAAGTTGGAGTAGGTCATGGTTTCCACATAAATGAGATTGTTATAGGTGTGGAAATGGTCCTTTGTAGGGTTTTGAGGTTCTAGGATGAGTAGTGGAGTGTTATTTAAGGTGTGAAAAGCATTGCATTGTGTCGGGAGAGTTTGGTTCTTTGGGGGAGTGGTGTGATGATGTGGTGCGGGATGATTTTGCTGTATTGGGATATTTTGTGGAGGTGCGGGGTTTTGAGCATTTGGAAGGTTGATGTCGGGGACGTTGAGAAAAAATAACAGGTTGGCTAGATTCCGGACTTGATCGAGTTCTTCCTGAAACTTCAGCAATTTGTGTTCAAGTGGTGACATGTTCTCATGCAGGATCTGAATACCTCGGCCATCAATGGCCTCTTCCCGTCCAATCATATTCTCCTTTCTGGTGTCGCTGGACTCTTCCATCTTACTTTTGTCTTTGTCTTTGCCCTTAGGAGGAGTAGGTGGAGGGACCTTGGATCTTGTGCGATAGGCTGATGATGCCAGAATGCATGAACTAACCTTTAGGGAGGGCAATAATAAAGGGAAAAAAAGAAATAAAAACAAAAAGGTAACCAAGTCAGTGAGGATTATGAAAAAGAATATTGCGGTATTTAAACACATAATGCAGAAATGTAAAGTGCGTCCTAAGTTGGGAACCTCTTTGTGCCCGAGGTAGGCCTAGAAACAAACTGATTTGGAGAATTTAAAATGCTAAATGCCTCATTTTATTGATAAGAAAAACAGACAAATCCCAAAACGATAGACGGAAAATAAAAGTTACTAATGGCCATTGGCCTTATTACATTGATAGAGAAAAATAAAGACACTCCTATCTACTTGGTCCCAGAAGGACCTTCCCCAGACTAGGCATTCTTGCTTTCCTCGTACAGTTTTCCCAGCTCGTGAAGTCCCAGCAACAGGTAGGTTCTGGCTAGATATCCTCCTTCAGCTCCCTCAGCCTTTTGCCTAACTTACCCAAGTGTTTCCTGATGATACTTTGTCGCTAGAGTGCAGATCCTCCCACCAACTCAACAGTCTTGGGTTGATATTAGAGACCATGTCGAATGGACTTCGTGCCTCATTTTTCTGCAAAGCAAATAAGGTTAGGCCCTTACCCCTACCGGACTCGACTATTTAACGTCAATAATTAGCAGGAAGCATTTATTGTCCAAATAAATGCACAGAACGTGAGGGCGTCCGTTTGGGTTGAGGGAAACCCACTGGACTTTTGGATAAGGGTATATTAAAAGCTATGGTGTTGATGACACTTTACCTAGACTAGGTTTGATCATAATGCATGCAACAGTGCAACAGAGTAATGTTTCTATGGGGTTTTAGACCAGTACCCTTGAGCGGACAACTCAAGGGGGAAAGGCATGGAACCATCGACTGCACCGCTGATCGACTAGTTTTACCGCAAATAAGCCTTTCCGAATTTAGTGGGTAATAATATAGGAAGAGCGCAACCACTCATCAAGTGTTGCTATAGCATTTTGTTTGGCACGAGTGGAGTATGAATGTTGAGCATGATTATGCAACAATAAGTATTAAAATAAGTTGTCACGTATTTGCACGTTAAAGAAAGCGGTAAAAACAACAATAATGATTTAAATCAGTTACAGAAGAAAGAAAATAGACATGTCAGTTTCATCTTTGAGGAAAATTAAATACCTGAAGTAAACAATTAATTACACGTAAAGGGAAGAGGAAAGGGTGCAAGTATTTAGACAAAAATAAAGGCACAAATTCACGAAACAATTTGAAATGGTAAAAGCCTGGATATCCCCAACAGAGTCTCCATGCTGTCACGCCTCCTTTTCCCCAAGCGCTCCTTTCGGGGCCGGTTGAAAAGGTTTATGACATAGGTTGAGACAACTCGTTCCTTTTGGGAAAGGGGTTTGCATATTTTGAAGAATCGCCACCTAACGATTTTAACGCTGTGTTAGGGCACCTAAGGGGTTCAATTACAACTACGTTACTAACCAGAGATTGGGTAAGGGCTTGAAATTATCCTAAGGGGAAGGTGTTAGGTACCCCTCAGGATCCATAAGTGTGGTTCCCGACCAAATGGTTTTTGTGAATTTGTACGGCTTAGCAAACAAACAAATAAGGCTCAAATAAAAGGGGATTTAAGTATTAAGCATGCAGATGTTTGAAAATAGTAAAGAAGATTAGATTTTGAAAGGATTTTGAAAGGATTACGATATAAGCATATAAAAGGTATCCTAGGTTTATAATAATATAGTTCACATCAATGAAATACCCGGTAACCACTCCTCGAAGAGGGGCTACATGTGGTATTAACACACCGGTCATCATATCCATATTCTACCCTTTCCTAACCCATGAAAGTAACTAAATCGAGTGTTGGTCTCGACCTCTATTGCATGTTGTTACCCATCCCTTCCTATCAGTCCCGGCGGAAATTTGGACTCCTATCCTAAAGGAGGTGCAAGGCAGACACTCAGGTTTTAAAGGTGAAAATGCTAAGGCAACATATAATAAACAAGTATGACTTCATATAAAGGGAAAGCATGGAAAGCACATAAAGTATCAAGTATTCCTCCACACACAGTACATATAAACAATATGTCTCATACACAACTAAGGTCCATATTAATTCAGAATCCTAAATCATGGTATATAGGTGATTTTAAAATGTCAAAGAAACAGGCCTTTTTCTTCATAACGCAGCGAGGAAGTCCTAATCAGTCTTCCCTACTGATTTTAGCATGCTGATAGTTGAACACTAATCACAAAGGACAGTTCTGGTTTTGATTCTTTATGGCCGATTACCTAAGACTCTTCTAGGCGTGTAGCGGTTTTTATGCATATGCAGTTGCTAAAACAGAATCTCTAAATGCACATAGAATCCATTATGCACAAATTCAGTAATAACATAGGTGACAGATTTTAATCGTTGTTTACCTAGAATAGGATCTCTACATGTATAGCATGATGAGACATGATTGCAGTTTACATTATTTATCCTAAGACAGGACTTGTAAATGAAGCTTCAGGACATGTTTACATAGACAGAATCACGTAATAGCAGTTTACTTAATTATTTGTCCTATAGGCAGGATCTCTAAGTGAGGGCAATGGATGATGACATGCTGAAAGGAAAAACAGAATATATGAGCCTAAGTAGCATGATATCTAATGCATGGACACACGAACCTACACAGGTTCTCTATTGCACATATGGGGAATAAAAACCTAAGCATGGTTTCTAACTTGTAATAGCTAGGCATGCATAGTTACCCCTCCCGTTTCACTATCCAGCCCCATGAGTTTTTTACAAATTATTACAAGCCATGAATTATGAATAACATAACCAAATAGAAAAAAAAATAAGAAGTTCTTCTATAGGGGGCCTTCACTTAGGCCCAAATCCTCCAAGCCTTATGCCACATGGTATTCATAGACTTTTCATAGTCCGGGTGTGTCAAAGTTCCCTAAGGACCTCAAGGGCTCCCGGGAAATGTTCACACCCAAATTTAGTAACCAAGAGTTGAACGTGTGCAGTATGGAAGTACCAGCCTCGGTGCGTCAGAGTTTAGAGGGAGCTCAACATCCCAAAGCAGTGCTCACACGTAAGGGGCAGAACTTAAAGGTCTAGGAATCAAGTGAAGTGTAGGAGATAGATTTTTAGTAGAAAACAATGTTAAAAGAGGGCTTGTTTGAAATGCATTTAAAAATAAGAGGGAGTTATTCAGTAAAATAGATTTGAGAAGAGTAAAGCAGCTCAAACATGGAGCCAAACAGATTTAGTAACACTCACAGAATCAAAATAGGTTCAGCACACAAATCTTCACACAGGGAAATGGGGATTGGGATACATAGAGCACACAACATGATGAACACAAACTAGGCAGAAGCCTTGCAATTGGTTACAGGTAGTGGGACACAAACTTAGGAATACTAGTTAGACATGGTCATACAGTCAGACAATTGGTTACGCATGAGATTGAAATATTACAGGGGTCAATAATAACTAAGGAAGTAATCACACAATCAAGGAAATAATTTAAATCAGTAGAGATATATAAGGAGAATACACGGAGTCACAGATTCGAGGAAGATATTAGAGCTTTACGAGAAATGCTCAGAACGAATAATCGGACTTACTAGTCGATAAATAACATGTGTTGAACAAAAGTGATAGAAACCCTAAGGAAGTAGCTAAAAGAGCAGTCAAGATTCAAAGAATCTTAGCAACAAATCAGGGCAAGAAGCATAGAACACATAATACATTCGTAAAAAATTCAGAAAGTTCATGCAAACAACATTACAAACAGATTCAAACCTTCAAATCGAACCCATAAGTATTAGGGTTTCTTAACTAAAATGGCTAAAACAAGTTAAAGGACTCAAGTGACGTTTAAACATGCTAAAAAATCATAAAATAATTGTTGAAAATCCAAAGAAATCGTTTTGCAAAAAGGGTTTTGAAACCCTAGTCTGAAAATTGAGGAAATTGTTCAAGAGATGGAAGGTTCTTTAAAGAAAACATAGGAAAATCTCATAGTATGCATAGATCTATTACAGATCTAAATGAATCGGAAGATTCAGAAGTTCGGGTTTAAAGGGTGAACCCAGAGATGAAGATACCGGCCTAGAAACCCATAGGTTTGGGCCAAAGATGGAAAGATCTTACTCATAATCGAGCCTTGGAGGCCTGAAGCAAGCAGGAACAGACCATAGGTGTGAGAATACTGGTCCTCGTCCTTTGAGGGCCCTAGGGATAGCATTACCGGCGTGAAGGAACATAGGAGGCAGGAGGATGATGAGGGCTTCATGGTCTCCGGTAAAGAGACGGCCGGAGAAGACGCAGAAGTTCATCGGAGCCATAGGAACAGGAAGTCTCTAGAAGAGACTTAGAGAGAGTAGAGAGATGAGAGACGAGTGAGAAATGAGAGGGGTCGGGGGGTTATCTAGGTTAAATAATTAAGGGGTATTTTTTGGCCGTTGATAGAGATTAATCAACGGACAGGATTCACTCAGACGTTGGGTCGGGTAAATTTAGGTTTGGGCTTGGGTATTGGGTTATGTAATTAGGCTGGTTTCAATTGGGTTGGGGTTAAATTAAATTAGGCTATAATTTAAATAGGAAAGGGCTAATTGTTAAATACCCAATTAAATAGATAAATAATTAATAAAAAATAGCTAATAATTACATAAAATTAAATTAATGCTAAATAGATGAAATTAAGGTAATTAATTAATATAAAAAATATAAAAATAAATAATTATTTATTAAAATAGTATAAAATGTACAATTAGGTCTAGTTGCAAAATTATTGTAATTATGGTCAAATAATGCCAAGTTGGCTAATTTGTGAAATAACTAAATACTAATAAGATGAAAAAAATGATATATTGAGCTGGAAAATATTTTGAAATTATTTATAATACAATTTATGGATAATTATTGAATATAAAAATAATGAATAAATTGGAAAAGAATTTAATAAAAATAGAAAAAATTACAGAAAAATACCAGTTATTATAAAGAGTGATTTTGAAGGTATATATGAAAATTTTAAAATAGTTTGAGGAAAAATTGAGTATCAACATGCATCAGATATATGTGAGGCCTATTCCAAATCTGGTTTTGCTAAAAGTATTTCTTCATTTTTAGCTTACTAGAATTTATTGTAACGTTCCATTTATTTCTTTGTAACTGCTATGCTTTAATTTCTGTAACAACTGTTTTTAATTTCTGTAACAGATGATGTTAATACTTGTAACAGCTCCATCTTTATTTTTTGTAACAGCTACACATTTATTTCTTCATCTATAATTGTCCAACAACTTTGCCTATAAAAGTCAGTCTTCTTTGTGAATTATCTGACACAGAAAAACACACATTCATCTTCTTTCTACTTCAACAGAATTCTAGGCAATTGTTTTTGTGCAAACATCAAACTTTCAGCCATGAGTGCACGTTTTTGGATGTGCTGTGGAACCTTGGGGAGCGGCCGGTCTTAACTATTTGCACCTATCGGGCCAAAATCGCTTTTAAGGCAGTGGCTTGCCACGACACAATATTTTTCCTTAACTTGTTCTTCCTTCCGTCTTGTTCCTTATCAATATTATATATCATTATTCATACAATTTGAAAGCGATTTTTACATATAATAAGTAATGGCTACCACTTTGAACAAAACACTTCCTGACATGTCAAAGCTTGAACTTTTAGATGAAAAAAATTATAAGTGTTGGTCCCAGAAACTTTTAATTTTCTTTGAACAGTTAGAATTTGATTATGTTTTGTTTAATGAACCAACTGCTGATGTTGTTGTTGACAGTTCTAATGCTGCTACTACTGTTATTGCTGATGATGTTGCTAAGAAGAAATTTGAAAAGGATAACAAAACTGTTCGAGGGATTTTGCTTAACCATATGAATAACCCTATCTTTGATTTGTTTATAACTTATAAATCTGCTAAAGTCATATGGGACAGCATGGACAGAAAATATGGTGCAGATGACAAGGGAAAAAAGAAGTATGTGGTTGGAAGGTGGATCATGTTTCAGATGATTGATGATAAGCCAATCATGGAGCAGATTCACGAGTATGAGAACTTGACTGCTGATATTTTCAGCGAAGGCTTGGAGATGTGTGAGATTCTTTAGGCTAATGTTCTGGTTGAAAAGTTTTCGCCTTCCTGGAATGATTACAGGAATCAACTGAAACACAAGAAAAAAAATTAACTCTTCAAGAACTGATCAATCACATGAGGACTGAGGAAGAAAACTGTCTCAAAGATGAGAAGTCTGAACGGCTTAAGGATAAGATGAAATCTCTCTCTTAATTCTTCTAAAACTAGCCTTGTGGAATCTTCTAATACTTTTATGAAAGACAGGTTGAAAGGAAAATAGAAGAAAGGACATGTGAAGAAGCATAATTACTTCAGTAAGTCGGAGTGCCATATTCAAAAGTCAAAAGGACCTTGCTATGTCTGCGAAAAAATTGGTCACAATGCCTTTTAGTGCAACAAGAGACAAGGACAAAAGCTCAAGGGAGGAAGGAAAAGCTCTAATCCAAGCTAAACTTACTGAGGGTGATGATGTCATTTTTGCCATAGTCGTTGAGGCGAACATGGTGGCTAACAAGACTGACTGTATATTGGACACAGGCGCTTCAAGGCACTTTTGCGCCAACAAGGAGCTGTTTAACGACTTTAAGGAATCTGTTGATGGTGAGTATGTCTACATGGGTAACTCAACTACAGCTGGAGTTATGGGTAAAGGAAAATTTCTCCTTAAGTTAACTTCTGAAAAAACCTTAGCTTTGAACAATATTCTGTATGTACCCCCCCCCCCCTTCCCCCTAGAAACTTAGTTTCTTGTATGCTTCTCAACAAAGCAGGTCTTAAACTTATTTCTGAATCTGATAAAGTTGTTATTTCTCGTGGGGGAGACTTTGTTGGGGAGGGTTACCTTAATGGGGGTTTATTTGTACCGAACATCGCTCAAGAGATCACTGATAATGCTAGTACTTTCAATTCTGCTTATATTATTGAGTCTATTAATTTGTGACATGGTAGACCAGGTCACGTTAATATTGCTTCTATTAAAAGACTTAAAAAATAGAATTAATACCAGCAGTTAATGTTAATAATTTTTCCCAGTGTCCTATCTGTATAGAAGCAAAACATACCAAAAAGCCTTTTAAGAATGTAACTAGTAGAAAGACAGAATTGCTTGAACTAGTGCATTCTGACTTAGCAGATTTCAACAACACTGCTAGTAAGAGTGGAAAGAAATACTACATCAACTTTGTAGATGACTTTTCTAGATACACCAAGGTATATCTTCTTAAGTCAAAAGATGAGGCTGAAAACATGTTTTTAAAATACAAGGCAGAAGTAGAGAATCAATTAGACAGAAAAATCAAGAGAATTAGGTCTGACCGGGGTGGTGAATATAATACTAATACTCAAGAAGCATTTTGTGAGAAAAATGGTATTATACGTAAGGTTAGTGCTCCCTATATTCCCCAACAAAATGGTGTAGCCAAACGAAAAAATAGAACCCTTAAGGAAATGATGAATTCTATGCTTTTGAGTTTGGGTTTATCTGATAATATGTGAAGGAAAGTTATTTTATCTGCATGTTATGTTCTTAATAAAGTTCCTCGTAAGAAGTTAGATAAAACCCCGTTTGAGTTATGGAAAGGGTTTTCCCCTAACTTGAAACTTCTGAAAGTGTGTGGGTGTTTGGCTAAAGTTGGTCTACCTGATTTTAAACAAGTAACTATTGAACCAAGACTTTTGATGATATTTTCCTTGTTTATGCTCAAAATAGTATTGCATATAGTTTATGTCTTTGAATGATTGTTCTATTTGTGAATCTAGAGATGCAGAATTTTTTGAGAATGTTTTTTCATTGAAAAATAATGTGCTTAGTAATGTGACTAATAATGCTTCTACATCTATGTCTATTAATTCTCATTTTGCGCTTTCTTCTAATGTTACTGCTAATGAGCATGACAATAAACTTAGAAGGAATAAGAGGCGTAGAACTGAAGCTAGCTTTGGTCCTGATTTTATCACTACTTTCTTGACTGAATTTATTGATCTTGATGTTTTGAATGATGAATAGGTGTCTATCTATTTAATAGAAGAAAATCCTGAGACTTATAATGAAGCAATGAGGTTAATAGATGCTAGTTTTTTGAAAGAGGCCATTAAAAGCGATTAGACTCTATAGTTTCTAATCACACTTTGGACTTGTCTGATTTGCCTAATGGTTGTAAACCCATAAGTAGAAAGTCGATATAAGAGAAATTGAGACTTGATGGTACAATTGAGAAATATAAAGATAGACTTGTTATTAGGGGTTTTAACCTAAAGAAAGGCATTGATTACATTGACATTTATTCTCTGTGACTGAGATAGCGACTATTAGAACTCTTGTTACTTTAGCCACCATTCATAATTTAGTGATACATCAAATGGATGTTAAAACAGATTTTCTAAATGGTTATTTAGAGGGAGAGATCTATATGCCTCAACCTGAGGGATTTGTGATCCACCGGACAGGAGAATAAAGTATAAAAATTGAGAAAGTCTCTGTATGGTCTAAAGCAGGTACCTAAGCAATGGTATGAAAAGTTTAATAGCACATTAGTGGGTTTGTTGTAAATGCATCTGATACTTGTGTTTATTCCAAGATGATAGGATTATATTGTGTTATTATATATCTATATGTGGATGACATGTTAATCTTTGGCTCTAACGTGAATGTTGTTAATGAGACTAAGTAATTTTTGTCTTCTAAATGTGAAATGAAAGAGCTTGGAGAAGCATATGTGATTTTAGGGATTAAAATCAAAAGAACTTATCCCAGTCTCATTATATTGAGAAAATATTAAAAAGGTTTAATTGTTTTGATGTAGCACATGTGATAACTCCTTATGATCCTAGCATACACTTGAGAAAGAATAAGGAATCTAGTGTTTCTCAAACTGGATATGTTAAGATAATTGGTAGTGTAATGTTTCTCATGAATTATACACGACCTAATATTTCTTATGTTGTTAGTAGATTGAGTAAATATACTCACAACCCAAGTAGTGAACACTGAAATGCTCTTCATTGTTTGCTAAGATATTTGAGAAGTACTATGGATTGGTATTGGCATTTTAATAAATTGTCTGTTGTTTTAGAAGAATTTTGTGATGCAATGCGTTACTAACATGGTGAAGTTAGCTCCACTAGTGGCTATGTGTTTACTTTAGGTGCAGGTGCTATTTCATGGAAGTCTTCAAAACAGACTTGTATAGCACGATCTAATATGTTGTCTGAATTCATTGCTCTTGAGTTGGCAGGGAAAGAAGCCGAGTGGATAAGAAACTTATTGCCAGACCTAACTTTGTGGGGATGACAAGCTTCACCAGTTTCTCTACATTTTGACTCATAGGTGGCAATTGGAATTTCCAAAAGTAATGTGTACAATAGAAAAAGAAGACATATCTGCATTAGGCATGGTGCGGTAAAACAGTTGTTGAAATATGGTGTTATTTCCTTGGAATATGTATGATCCTAAAGAAATTTGGCGGATCCTTTAACCAAGGGATTGGTAAGGAGATTTATCTTTGAAACGTCAAGGGGTATAGGGATAAAGTCCATGGATTGAGGAAGTATGGTGGATACCCGTTCGTGGTCAAACGAAGCCATATGAGACCTCAATATGCACTATATTTCCTATCCCTATGGTGTGTGGTAGTGTCTTATAAGGTTGATCTTATTTTTCTCTTAATGATTCCATAGCTGTAAGGTGATCTATTGCTAGATAGACTTGATGGAATCACTTACGCGAGTGTAAAGGTATGGTCACCTTTTATGAAAGACTTGACATGTCTTTCTAGAGATTTATGAGACCCAAGGTATGTGCATGACCATAAAAATACTTTGTTAGCATCGCGGAGTTTGCATAAAATTAAGGATATAGTATGTGTTGTGGGGGTCTCAACTAATGTTCATTCAGTTCAAGAGTACTTCACTTTGTGGATGTTAGTTGTTGACTCATTAACTACGAGTCAATTCAAATCGAAAGATACTGACACTTAGGTACATGTTTCTTCTTTTGCCCGGAATTTTTTTTATTCTATTTTTCTGTTCGCATTAGTGGGAGATTGTTGGTATTATTAATCTTGTTAATGCAAAGCCAAAGATTTTTTGTGATCCCTTTTATTACTTTACTTCTTTTGTCTTTTGTGAAAGACAAAGTATCTCTCATTGGTGGTGGAAAGTATTTTCTTCTCTTTCTATTGGATTGCTTTTTGTTAGACTTGTAAAGAGCTAGAAAAAAGGGAGTGGTCTCGCGCACATGAGAAATTGGTCCTGAAGGAAAAACATGTCGATTTGCCCCCCTCCCCCTCCTACGCGCAAGATATACGTAAGGCCTATTCCAAATCTGGTTTTGCTAAAATTATTTCTTCATTTTTTAGCTTACCAGAATATGTCCAAATACATTCTCTTTTGAATTGAATTTTGTAACGTTCCATTTATTTCTTTGTAATTGCCATCCTTTAATTTCTGTAACAGTGGTTGTTAATTCTTGTAACAGCTCCATCTTTATTTTCTGTAACACCTTCAAATTTATTTTCACCATCTGTAACTGTTCAACAGCTTTGCCTATAAAAGGCAGTCTTCTTTGTGAATTATCCAACACAGAAAAATACACCTTCATCTTCTTTCTACTTCAATAGAATTATGGGCAATTGTTTGTGTGCAAACTTCGAACTTTCAGCCACAAGTGCACGTGTTTTGAGGTGTTGTGGAACCTTGGGTAGCGGCCGGTCTTAACAATTTGCACCCAGTTGGGCCGAAATCGTTTTCAAGACAGTAGCTTGCCATGACACAGTATTTTTCATTAACTTATTCTTCCGTCCGTCTTGTTCATTATCAATATTATCTATCATTATTCTTACAGTTAAGTTATGTTAGGATCTATATTTAATGTGGGGAAATATGTTAGTGAAATTATTTTTTACCTTGAATGCTCCTCAAATTAAATTTTTGTATTTCACTAGCATTTCGAACACTGAAGTTCAATCTTCACGAATATTAGAAGAAGTACTATTTATGGCCAAATATATAATGAACTTCAATAATATATCGTAATTTGTTTTGAAAATCGCTCCTTTATTTTTGTTTTGCTTTAGGTGAAAATGGTTAAAGCAACGAACGTATATATGCATGAGAACATAAGCGCGTTGAAGAAAAAAAGTAGCTTATTAGAAAAGCAACAAGATAACATGTGGACGAGAGCGTTGTGAAGGTTAGTAAGGGAGGTGGTTTGAAATGGTGGGTTGTGGAGTCCACAAATTGGGCATAACCCAATTAATTTGGTTACATTAATTGCTTTTTGTGGGGTTTGATATTCTTTGGGAACGAAACCAATTTTAGGTGCTGCGTATTTGGATGGGTTTCTATGCAAAGCAAAAGAATCACACAAATTTTGAAAAATAACCAATTCTTGTTGTGGCTAATAAAGACATGGACCCTATCGTGAAAAGCAAAATCCTCTTCGATTTACATAGGCAAGTTGTTTTTCCAAAAAAGAAGAAAACCAAAAACACACCAAGACAAAAACAAGTAAACAAATAAGATTACGACTACAATTGGTACTGTTCAATTTAATCATTCGATCATTTCAGCATGTTTGGCCTAGAGGGAATTAACTACTATATTGCATACAGCAACAACGTTAAGAAGCAATTTGCGATTAATGAGTTAATATTATATCATAGTTCAAGCATATTGTCCATTTTACTCCCAACAGACCATATGAATTTGTTTTCTGGGTTATGTCATAATCTTTTCAAAATCGAACCAGTAAAAATATAAAAACACATAGAACTTGTATTTTGTCTTATGTAGCACTTTTATTTCTTCTACCGTTATGACGTATGATTCGTCTAAGGTTTCGTATGCACACTTTATTCTGAAATGTGCTTGTCAAAAAGCTTTTCAATCCTTCCCGCTAACCCACCCTTATCGGACTGTCCTCCGACACTAGCACCACATTGAGTCCGGAAACCAAGTAATGTTTTTTTTGGTACAAATAACGAAAATTGGTGGAAAATAAAAGGGAAACATTTTTATGTATAACGCCCAAATATTGAGCGCTATACACTAACGACATCCTTAATGTATAGCGTCAAATATTTGGGCGCTATACTGCAAATCTGACACGCGCAGGTATAGCGACCAAAAATTCGGCGCTATACCCTTTTTTTTATTCCGTATTTCTTGATGGATACAATAATTGAAATGCGTATAGCGCCCAGTTTTTGGGCGTTATACATAAAAAAAAATTCCGGCTAGCCATATCCTATAAAGAGGTTAAGATTGTAAGAAAAATCATTCAAAAAAATTTTTAAGTCTCGTTCAAACGTTCTTCCTGTTAAATTCTCCAGCATTTTTTCATTATGTCTGAAGAGCGTAGAATAAGAGTTTCATTATATTGGGGGAGTGAGGTTTGATTAAGAATAACTCTGTGGGATACAGTTTACCTGCACAGTGTCATGTTAAATTGCCACTTACAATGGAGTACGATAAATTAATATCTTTGTTATGCAAAAAAATGAGTGTGATGAAATGTTCAGTGATTCTTAAAGTAACCGGAAGATATCTGTATTCCGCCACTCCGCAAAGGATTGCTTTTTACTCGGAGTTTAACATCAACGATGATGAAACTTTGAGTGATTTTCTGAGGACTCCGGATAAATACCGGGAATTTCTTGTAATCACAATGTTGGAGATGTACGTCAAGGTCGAAAACGTTCCCAAAAATGAGGTTGCGCGTAGTAGGGATAACCCCAAGTCATCGGGTGGTTATTCTGGAGCAGTTTGTGCCGGACAGGTTCCGGATGAAAGAGTTTTTCTTGATTTAAACTTATCACCGCCGGCGAATGAGCACGAGAAAATAATTTCTATCCTGCGTTCCATATTTCACAAGACGAGTGATAAACTTCAATTTTCATTTGTGTTAATTATGTACATTTTTGGTGTATTGAATTTGTATTAGCGCTCATATATTTAACAGGGGGTACCGACCGGATATGAATTTAATAAATGGTCCATCCGGTAGTCATCACCTAATTGAAAATGTCCATCATGGAATTTCATCACATTATGACTTGTAAGTGAAGTGATATAGCTATATGGAAAGTATTTATTAATTTCAGTAGCTTATATTTTTGTTGGTTGTGCAGTGAAAACCAGCAAGTTGAACCACCCGTACTCACTCAATT
>ML424999.1:0-27480 GCA_005239525.1 Nicotiana knightiana
TTTGAGTAGTGCTTTTTGAAGTTCATTTTGTTTGACCAATCTTTTAAAAAAGTGTCGTTGCAACTAGTATTATTTAGAAAAGAAATATAAATTTAAATATCATCACAAGGTAGGGGTAAGATCTGCATACATACTATCATCTCAGACCCCACAGAGTAGGTAATACTGGGTATGTTGTTGTTGTTGTTATTTTTTTTATATAAAAGAAGTCAATTAAAATAAAAACGTTAAGTAAAAATATAAATTAAAAATTCTAGTTAATATAATATAGTTATTCCAACGCAATAAAATTGAGTGTATATTATTGTTTACCTGATACTTTAACTATGTCAAAATATAAAATTCAATATAAATTTAAAATCTACTCTTAGGAGTAGGAGAAGGAGAATAAAAAATTGATTAAAACATAAAAGAGAAGAAATGTATAGTAGAAAGGAAAAGGAAAAGAAATGTCGGTGAAATTACAAGTAATTACACTTGAAAAATAAGATGAAGAGAAATAAATAAATATTCTTCAGGATGAGGCGTTGATATCTCGCTCTCTTTAAGGAGGTCAGCCCAGAAGATATCACCAGGAACTCATAACACAACAGGATTTTTTCACTTTCCTCCACAACTAAACTACATGAGAGGTCCTCCAATACACTCACAACTCGAGGCCATATGCCAACTCAAGACAGAAGTCAAACACTCAATTGTTCTTGCTACATCTCCAATCAATCCTTTTTGTTACAATCAAACAATATGAACACATCTCACCATCGAATCACACTCACCACACAGTCATCCAACCATCCCACCAATAAGGATACAAATGGACATATAAGTCTCAAATGCATGTGCTCACACAATCAAAATCTCAGCACTCAAGCCACAGACAAAACCCGGCCTCAAGTCCTCCAGACTGGTCCATTATCAACATGCTAAAATCACATCTCGCACCTCGCTCATATAAATCACAAGCCGTCGATGCATAACTGATATTGAGCGCTCACGTGCGCATTCGAATACATGAAAGAAATTCAAAGAGTTACGCTTGGATTCGCACGACAAGAATTCAAGAATGTGAGATTTTTCTTAAGGGTTCTGAAGCCTCTCGAAGTTAAATACAGACGTCTCCGTACCGATCCGCAAGACTCTACTAAATTTGCTCATGACTGGTGAGTCCTATGTAACCTAGGCTCTGATACCAACTTGTCACGACTCCAAAACTACCTGGTGGTGATGGCGCCTATCGCAATACTAGACCAACAAATATTTATACTTAAGACATAAAATAATCTTTAGTTCAAATCATCACTGATATGATGTCTCATTAACATGTCGTTTTAAGCATTTTTAAAATAGAAGACGATAAGCCCAATATCTAAGCACAGCCCAAAAATCCTGGAGTCACTGTGTCACGAGCATCTAAATAAATACATAAGTCTGACGCAGTATCCCTACTATAAGATGAGACTAGGAGATGCAAATACTACAGAAGTAATAAGGAGAAAGCAGGGCTACGGACACGTGCAACTACCTCGCAAAATCTCCGAGAGTCCCTGGACAGATAAATAACTCACTCCACCCTAGCACCTGGATCTGCACACAAGGTGCAAGGAGTAATATGAGTACGCCAACTCAGTAGTAATGAAAGTAAATAAAGTCTGAGAAATACGAAACACATAAAACAAGTCATCAATCCACAACAAATAAAGTTCTTATTTCAAAATCGTAGATACAATAATTCATAACACTTAAAAGCCGATTTCAATAAAAATCCTTTAAATTGTGCCTTTCAACAGTTTTCATAGAAGTTCAAGAAAAGTTTAGTGTTAAGAATGATAGAAATCATAATAGCCTCTCGAAAAAAACATATTTCATAAACCGTCCCTCGGGCATAACATCACTCAGAATCAGTCACTCAACATACCTCACAATCACTCGGAATCAGCCCCTCGGGTAATCCTCACAGTCACTCGTGCCTCCCAATCACTCGTCACTCCGCACTCGCACTCAGTAGGTACCTGCGCTCATTGGGGGTGTACAGACTTCGAAGGGGATCCTACAGCCCAAGCGCTATAACAAGCCATCTCGTGGCATAATCATTCAGGCTCTCGGCCTATCATATATCATGAAACAGTGTAACATGCTGCAGCGCGCAATCCGATCCCATAATATCCTCACAACATAGGCCCTCGGCCTCACTCACTCAGAAACCTCACAAGCCATTCGGGTTATCAATAAAACAGGGCACTCGACCCAAAATATCATTTTATGCAACAATTAGTATAAATGAAACTGAGTTTCAAAATCAGTTAACTATAGCATTACTGGGTGTAAATCTTAAATCAACATAGTGAGGAAATATCAGTAAAAAGCCCCCAATGGTCCAAACAACTTGGCACGAGGCCCAAATACAACATTCAGCCCAAAGCATAGTAATAATCTTTAAAACATGTAATATCATATGATTTATAATCAAATACGCAACTTAATAGTTGTTACGGGACAGACCAAGTCACAATCCCCCAACAGTGTACGCCACACACTCGTCATCTAGCATGTGCGCCACTCCAAAAATAGTGATACACTATGAAATCTGGGGTTTCATACCATCAGGACAAGATTTGCAGTCATTACTTACCTCAAACCAGACAAAACTATAGCCCGCGATGCTCTTGCCGCTCGATTCGGCCTCCAAATGCTCCGAATTTATCCAAAATCAGTATATTATCATCAATATACGCTAAAGGAATTAATCCTATATGAAAATTATCAAATTAAACCACAAATATCGAAATTGGTCAAACTCGGGCCCCGGCCTCATGTCTCGAAATCCGGCAAAATTCACAAAATTAGGAAACCCATTCACTCACGAGTCCAACCATACTAGTTTCATTCAAATTCGACTCTAATTCGATGTTTAAATCCCAAAAGTTCAGTTTATGAAGTTTTTACAATTTTCCCCAAATTTCTACCTCAAGGTACTAATCAAATAATGAAATCATTGATATATTCATGTATATTAAACAAGTCCGAGTTAGAATCACTTACCCCGATGTATTTCTTGAAAACCCTCAAAAAATCGTCACAAATCGAGCTTTCTACGTCCAAAATGTGAAATAATGCACTAAACCCCGTTTATATAGTGCATTCTCTGATCTCCATTGCGCTGACTGCGGAATTCCAGGCGTGACCGTGAAACCAACCTCTGCGGTAGCGAAAAATTAGCGTTGTACGCGCTTCTGGAGGCTACAGTGATAGGATTCAGTCTTTTGTCCATAACTTTCTCTATAGATGTCCAAATGATTATTTCTTTAGCTTTATGGAAACTAGACACAAAGGGCTACAACCTTCATTTTTATATCATCTCAAAATACCTTGTAGATCAAAAGATATAGACTCCCGAAGTCAGACCAGTGAATTTGCAGATCATGCCCTGAAGCGCCCCAAATTGTGCCCTCATCGGAAAGTCCTCCGCCTCAGCAGAACTTACTTCGTCCTCAGCGAAATTTAAGCACTAGAACCATGCCTGAGTTCCATGTATGCGGACTCGCACAAAACTTACGCGAAACACACCCGAGGCCTCCGGAACCTCAACCAAATGTGCCATCAAGTCCTAAAATACCATACCAATTCAATCGAGCTCTCGAATCACAACAAACAATAACAAGAACATGAATCGCATACCAATTCAAGCTTAATGGATTTGAAACCTCAAACTTTTACAACTGATGCCAAAACCTATCAAACCTCGTCCGAATGACCTCAAATTTTGCACACACGTCACAACTGACACTACGAACCTACTCCAACTCTCGGAATTCTATTCTGACTCCGATATCAAATTTTCTACTGCCGACCGAAAATCAATAAATATCCAATTTCGCCAATTCAAGCCTAATTCTACCACGGGCTTCCGAATAACATTCCGAGCCCACTCCTAAGTTCAAAATCATCTAACAAAGCTATCCGAACCATATAAACCCGATTCCGAGACCATTTACCTGTAAGTCAACTTCTAGTTGACTTTTTCAACTAAATAACCAACTTAGGAGACTAAGTGTCTCATTTCTCTCCAAAATTGCTACGAACCCGAGCCAACCAACCTAACACAACATAATAGAGCTGAGCCACATATAATAAAGCATAAATGGGGGAATCAGGGCTAAAACTCTCATAACGACCAATCTGGTCGTCACAAGAAAGGAAAAGAAAAAGAAACGTTGGTTAAATTACAAGTAATTACAGTTTAAAAATAAGATGAAGAGAAATAAATATTCTTCAGGATGGGGCGTGAATATCTGGCTCTATTTAAGAAGGTTCAAGCTCAGTATCTTCACCAGTCCAGCGGTAATACTCTTGACTCGCCCCCTCCGGCATACAACAACCCGATAATGTCGTATGACTTAGAACAAACTCTAGCCAAGTTGTTGAATCCAAAGCTCCACCAAAATGAACACCTTCCTGCAAGAGAAATAATATTCGCTTTTGTCAAGAATAAGTTCGAAACTTAGATTTTCTCCTTCTCTTCACTCCCTTTATCACTACATCAAGTTCACTTTTTTTCATACACACTACCAAATTTTCCTCTTTCAACCTTAAGGAAGAAACACCACTATTTATAGGTGTAGAATCTCTTTCATGAAATAAATAATAAGGTACAGGGATAATAAAATTGTAGAACATGGTTGGTGGTTAAAAAATTTAATCTTTAGTGGGTACTTAGTGGTCGATCATGGCATCAATGAGTTTAATATTAAAATGCACTAACACCAATATTCTCCCACTCATTTTAATATTTTAATAAGATAGTTTACTAGTTGAAGGGAGACTATTATGCATAATGAATGTGTGGTCTGGATTAAACCTCCACTTAGTAAAACATTGCTCTCTACTCCAGAGTGAGTAGTGGTCCCAGACTTGAACTTTGGTTGCTTTAGAAAAAATAAAGTATCACTGCTTACACATAATAATCAAGGTGTTGACATGAGCTTTATTAGCCAGCACATTACGACCTTGTGCTATCCTGGTTTTCATGAGTATTTTTTAGAATAAGCCCAATTCTCATAGGAAGCGTGCTACTTCCACACTCATATAAGTGAAATCTGTAAAGGGTGCTCCTGTAATTCTAACACCCCACTCATACGAGCTACAAATATTCATTAAGAGTTAATAAAACTCAACCTCACAAATCATTACATGATAAATGCATTCGCACTATAAGGATGGAACAATAATAAATGTAATTGCATTTCAAACCAAGCCATTGTATGATTCATTCTTCTCATTGTACCTTGTTATAGGATCTCTCATCCCTAGGTTAGATTTCCTCATATATGACTTATGAGTTTATGGGCTTCAATCCCGTCTCCCTCGATGTGCTCCAGACCATTTCTCTTGCCCTTGGTTAGTGGATCTGTAAAATTATCACATAATCAATATCAATACTACCACTTTTCAAATATCACACAATATTGTATTTTCTCTTTATGGGTCTGAATTTACCGTTGTAATAGTTGTGTACTCTACCAATAACAGAAGTGTTATCAAAATGAACCCTAAAAAAGAAGAATAGGTTTTTCAAAACGAGGAATTTGAAATAATAAATCCCTCAACCAATTCGCTTCCTCACTAGCTGAAGTTAAAGCAATTAGTTCAGCCTCCATGGTAGACTTAGCAATTATTAGTTTTTTTTATTTCCAACAAATAACACCATCTCTCAAAGTAAAAAGATAACTTGTAGTATAACAGGAATCACCAAACAAAGTATTCCCGTATGCATCATAAAAGCCTTCGAGTACAAGGACATATTTTATAAATAAGCCATAGTTTTTTGTGCCAAGTAAATACCTTATAACACTTGTTATGGCATGTCAATGTTCATTACCTGACTTATTTATAGACCTACTAAATACTCCTATTGATCATGCAATATTAGGCCGAGTGCAATTGGTCACATATATCAAGCTTCTAATTAAGCTAGCATATTCCTTTTGATTTATCACATCACTGTCACTTTGTACAGAAAGTAAGTGATCGCTTCAAAAATGAATTATAACATGCTTGCAATCAATAAAATTATATATTTTTTCAATATTTTCGCAACATAATTGTAATAACCCGAAATATTTTTATATGTTTATTAATTGTGAAATTTGACAATTTATTTTACTTATAGCTATTAAGTGAAATACTAAAGTTGTAAAAAAAAAGTGTATATTAAATAAGTGATTAGCTGACCTATTTACAATTGCATATGTTAGTGGGTTTCAGAAGACTTTTAATATGTATAGGTATACTAAAAATGGGAAACTTACATAAATGTCCCAAATAAGTCTCAACTTACCAACCTCTAGACATTAGTCATAAACTTACCAAAACTAGCCAAGCACATATAAAAATTGAATACCCAAATAAATAAGGTTTTTTCTCTCAAAGAATCACATGTAAAAATCTTCTTCCATATTTTTAAGCGTGTTTAGCAACATTAGATGCAAGACGGAAAGAAAATTTTATGGATGAGTTAACAAATAAAGTGATGAAATATAAAAAAATATACAATATTCCAAAAATCTAAGCAAAAAAGAAAAATTTTCAATGGTATAGTTGAAATTCATTGAAAACATATAGATAAGTAAATATACAAAATTTGAGAAAGATTGGAGGTGATTTGAACTAGTTATGTATTAACATTCGTAATTAAATCAAGTTGAAAAAATTCTTCTCCGACACATGTATCTCACACACAAATATACATGGATATACATGTGATACACAATGATACAAATATGATACACAAATGATACATAATGTGATACATACATCACTTTTTCATCATCATTTTTTACTTCGAATTTTCAATTCAAATCACCTCAAAACTTCACCAAATTATTCCAAAACTGATATTCAAGCTCCATAAGATGTACCAAAGATATTCTAATAACATCCACTCAAAAGAAAATAAAAATTTAACCTTTTTTGGCTACAAATAACTAATTGGCTAATATTAATAATATTTGACTTATATTAGTAATATTTGACTTATATTAGTAATATTTTATGAACTGCCAAATTTTTATAATGAACTACTTATAAATCGACATAGCCGGTAATTTCCCACAAAAAAAAGGGGCAAATAAGAAAAAGGGAAAGGCCTGTAATATTTTTTTTACTGGTCACGTGTGATGACCTAGGAATAAGCATTTAGTCTTTTGAAATCAATTGTAGAACGACGAACTAAGGGGTTGCTTTGGAGTTATATGACGGCAACATCCAATGATGGAGAGGTATATTTGTTATGATTTATCTACTATGATTAAGAGAAGAACTTAAAGTTATCATTACCATATATGATTGTGAAGCAAAAAAATAAAAATAAAAAAAATGATTGTGAAGCTAAGAGAAGATAGTTAGCAGTATTTGTTGGGGAAAAACGATGCAGATTCATACTGTTCTTACAACGACGTCGTGAACTGCAACTACTATTAATTTCATTCAAGGTACTAATGCATTGTTCTATTATTAACATTTCATTCTTGGGTTATGGTATTAATTTATTAAAATTATATACTGAATAATGAGTTGGATGACGATATTGGAGTATATTTTTACCTTTAAACTCATTGTTTGGGGTGTCGAATGATGAGGTTTATCTTTAAGCCTGAAATTAAGGAAAATTGGGATTTGACGTATCAATTGACATTAAGATTGGAACACGATTGTAGATTTGGACTCTACGACTTAATGGCTAACTAGTTAGTTCGGGAATTTGATCATATTGACGGGAGTTGACTTTTTAAATGACTTTGATTTAATTGTTTCAAAAATTATGAAATAACCTTGACTAACATAATTGACATCGTTAATAAATATTATGCATAGATTGAGGCCATCGGAGGCCAGTTTGTTGGTGTTTTGGATGTCGCAAGGTTGTGGAACTTTTCATTAGCGATGTAAGTGAGACTTTAAGCTTTGATGCTTGCTTTTCCAAAACCCATTTGAAAGTATGTTATCTCTTCTTGGTCCATGTGTTGGGACAAGCGTGCGCTTGACAGAATCGATTGTTTTAGACTAGCCGCAAATATATTATTTTATAAAAAAAAAAATTTATTTTATGAGTTGTTTGATGGCATGATACGGCTGTGCGCCATGATGTTGAGTTTGATAGTTTGATACGACTGTGAGCCATTGTGTTGAGTTTGATACGACCGTGCGCCATGATGTTGAATTTGATAATTGACACGACTGTGAGCCATTGTGTTGAGTTTGATACGGCTGTGCGCCATGATGTTGAGTTTGATAGTTTGATATGGCTGTGAGCCATGTGTTGAGTTTGGTACGACTGTGCGCCATGATGTTGAGTTTGATAGTTTGATACGGCTATGAACCAAGTGTTGAGTTTGATACGGTTGTGCGTCATGATGTTGGGTTTGATAGTTGATACGAATGTGAGCCATTGTGTTGAGTTTGATACGACTGTGCGCCATGATGTTGAGTTTGATAGTTTGGTATGGCTGTGAGCCAAGTGTTGAGTTTGGTACAACTGTGCGCAATGATGTTGGGGCATTGTGTATGCCTTTGTACATCACCCGAGCATTGTGTATGCTTCTTGATATATTTGGGGCATTGTGTATGCTTCAGTGAGCGTTGTGTATGCTCTGTTACAAATTTGAGGCATTATGGTGCTGTTGTGGACTCGTAGATGTGCTGGTAAATTTCTTTCACTGCAATTATGACAACTCCTAAGTGGGTACTCTTGTTGGTTGATTCTTATTAACTTTGTTGAGACACATATATTGAGTTATTGTATAATTATCATATTTACTATATCTTTCGTGTTGTGGTGTGTTTGTATTTTCTAACGCTTGTTCCAGAGGTATTTAAAGTGGCGGGTCGAGGATCTTACTAGGTTATATACGTATAACTCACTCCTTACTTGCATCTCTATACAGATACCGTTGCGGGAGACAGAGCTAGTGGCTGACGAGTTTGTTCGAGTGGATCCTATTGTTGAGGTGAGCCACCCCATTGTTCGTGGAGGCTTTTGTTTCAGACTTACCTAGTCCATGTTAGTTATTTTCTTTTTCTTTGGGGTTTGCATACCCCTCAATAAAACTCATATTACTCTGTTAGATGCTCCATGGTCTTATGTCATGACCCCAAATCAATACAGGCCCTGATGACGCCTATTGTGAAACTAGGCTAACCAAACTATCGAGAACAACTGATAAAGCTTTCCGTTTAAATCATAAATCAAAATATCTCATTTAATATTTTAGTTAAGAACATGTTTAACGGCAATAATAAGAGAAATGATCCATCCTAAACACGACCCCAACACCCGGAGTCAACTATCATGAGCATCTAAAGAAGTAAATACACTGTATGATAACATGCCTTGCTAATACAAGTCTAGAAAAATACGAGAAAACTATGAACTAGGAAAGGAAAGAAGGCAAGCTCTGAACGTCGAGCAACTACCTCTATCCCCGATCAAGTTCCAAGTGAGAGAGAAGTCAGCTAGCGCTCCGAACGGGTACCTGGATCTGCATACAAGGTGCATGAAGTAACATGAGTACGCCAACTCAATAAGTAACAACCGTAACTAAAGACTTGAGTGCAGTGACGAGCATTTAAAACTCAAAATTTCACAAAAATAAGTGACAGTAAAGGTAAATAAATCAATTCAAAGTCCACATTTTCAAATACTTCAAAACTCCAGTTTTTCTTCCATTTCAAACTTGCAAAAATGGTAATTCAACAGTTACCAAGAAAACTCAATGTAAGGAAAAGTGAGAAACCAATGATTTCACAATATAACAGCCTATCAGGCACAGTATCACTCGTAGACAAGGTCTCTCAGTCACTCGTGACTCCACTATCATAAGTCAATGCTCACACTCATCACTCTCACTCAACAGGGTACCATGTATACACATAACCACTGTGGCGTGCAACCTGATCCACATAACATACGCTGCGACGTGCAGCCCGATTCAAATAATAGTCGACTGCGCTCACTGGGGGTGAACAAACTTCAGAGGGGCTCCTACAGCCCAAGCGCTATATTGCTGCGGCGTGCAGCCCAATCTAATATATATATATCGCTGCGCCGTGCATCCCGATCCATATAATATATGCTGCGGCGTGCAACCCAATCCATAACTATCCTTACATAATCGGCTCTCGGCCTCACTCAGTCATCCTCACAAGCCACTTGGGCAACTCATCTCAACTCACGAGACTCTGCCTAAAATACCTCTCAGTATTCTAAAACAATGTGATAACAGTGATAACAACAACAGATATAAAGCATGACTGAGTTCATAAAATTTCTATCAAAAATAGTGTGAGAATGTGGGAAAATACCCCTGAGGGTCTAAACAGGTCGGAACAAGGCCCCAAACATGGAATACAACCCATAATAAAGTATAAATCTCTAAAATATAGGATATCATAAGGTTTCAAATCAAATACACGGCTTAATAGTCGCTACGAGACGGACCAAATTAAAATCCCCAACGGTGCATGCCCACACGCTCGTTACTTAGGATGTGCAATCACATCATTTATCAAAAGAATACGAAATACCGGGGGTTTCATACCCTCAGGTCTAGAGTTAAAATCGTTACTTACCTCAAACCGGTCCGAAAACTACTCCGCGATGCTCTTGCCTCTCGGATCAGCACCCAAATGCTCCGAGTCTATCAAAATCTGATTAATAGCATCAAAATATGCTAGAGAGACGAAACCCATTCGAAAATTATCAAAATTAAGCACAAATCCCAAAATTGGTCAAATCCGACTTCTGAGACCACATCTCGGAATTCGATAAAAATTACAAAACTGAAATCCTCATTCTCCCACGAGTCTATACATACCAAGAACATCAAAATCGGACCACGATTGCCCCTTCAATTCCTCAATCAAAGTCTCAAGTTTCCAAGCCCTAACCCCCAATTTAAATCACTGGTTTTCCCATAGATTTCACCCCAAATCAGTCCAAAAATCACATAAAAACGAGTTTTAGGTTAAAAAATCTTACCTCCACGAAGTTCTCTTGAATTCCCCCTTCTAAACCCTCTCTCAAAGCTCAATCCAGATGAAAGTATTGATGAAATAACTCAAATTCATGAAGGCTGGATACTTTCTGTCCAGTGAAACCGCACCCGCGGTCCCACGTGTGCACCTGTGGAAGTTCACTTAAGTCCCATTTTTCGCACCTGCGGTTAATCACCCGCACCTGCGGCTTCGCAGGTGCGGTCCACGTCTCACACCTGCGACTTTCTTCAACCCAACCAATTCTGCACTTGTGCATGCAGGGTCGCACCTGCGGCTGCCCTTCTGCAGGTGCGGCCACACCAGAAGCCTGGCACCAGTAGCTTCTTCAGTTGCGTTTTCCAACTTTAATCCTTTCGATGACTATCCGAAATCAACCCGAGCCCCTCGGGACCCCAACCAAAAATACAAATAATTCATAAATGATCACCCGGACTTAGTCGAACCCTCGGAACACCCAAAATAACATCAAAACTCCAATTCAACCCATGATTCAAGCCTAAGATTCCTAAAACTTCCGAAAATCACCAACGATGCCGAAACCAACCAAAACACGTCCAAATGGCCTGAAAATTTGCACACACGTCCAAAATGACTCTATGGGCTTGTTCACAATTCCGGAATTCCATTTTGACCCGATAGTTAATTTTTCACTGCCCATCGAAAATCGCCAAAAACTCAATTTCGCCAATTCAAGCCTAAATCTATTACGGGCATCAAAACCACATTCCAAACACACCCCTAAGTACCAAATCACCTAATGAAGCTATTCGATCCATAAAATCTACATTTCGAGGTCGTTTACCAATAAGTCAACTCCCAATTGACTTTTCCCACTATCAAGGCAATTCAAGAGACTAAGTGTCTCAATTCTCACCACGACCCTTCCAAACCCGAACCAATCGACCCAACACACTATAATTAGGTTAATTAACACATGAAAAAGCTGAAACAAGGGAAACATGGCTAATCTCACGGAACGACCGGCCGGGTCGTTACATTCTCCCCCTCTTAAACAAACGTTTGTCCTCGAACGGGTCTAGAAAACATACCTGGCATCTCAAACAAATGAGGATATAAGATCCGCATCTCCCGCTCGGTCTCTCAGGTGGCCTCCTTCACCGGCTGCCTTCTCCACTGCACCTTCACTGAAGCTATATCCTTTGACCTCAACCTTCTGACATGACGACCCAAAATAGTCACTGGCTCTACCTCATATGGCATATCACCCTCGAGCTGAACCGTGCTGAAGTCCAAAACATGGGACGAGTCACCAACATACTTTTGGAGCATTGAAACATGGAACACCAGATGAACACTCGATAAGCTAGGTGGCAAGGCAAGTCTATAAGCCACCTCTCCAACCCATTGAAGCAGCTCAAAAGGACCAATAAACCGGGGACTCAACTTGCCCCTCTTCCCGAACCTCATAACACCCTTCATGGGTGACACCTTCAGCAGTACCTTCTCCCCCACCATAAAAGACACATCCCGGACCTTCCGGTCCGCATAACTCTCCTGCCTAGACTGTGCCGCATGAAGCCGCTCCTGGATCAACTTCACCTTATCCAGCGCATCCCGTACCAAGTCTGTGCCCAATAGCCTAGCCTCACCCGGCTCGAACCAACCATTTGGATACCTACATCTCCTACTATATAAAGCCTCATACGGAGCCATCTGAATACTCGACTGATAACTATTATTATATGCAAACTTCACGAGTGGCAGAAATTGGTCCCATGAACCCCCAAAATCAATGACACAGGCACGCAACATGTCCTCTAGAATCTGAATAGTACGCTCTGACTGCCCGTCGGTCTGAGGATGAAACGCTATGCTCAACTCAACCTGAGTACCCAACTCTCTCTGCACGGCCCTCCAAAACTGAGATGTGAACTGAGTACCTCTGTCTGAAATGATGGAAACTGGAACGCCATGCAATCAGACAATCTTTGTGATATAAATCTCAGCTCATCGCTCCGAAGAATAGGTAGTACCAACAGGAATGAAGTGCGCAAACTTGGTCAGCCGATCCACAATAACCCATATAACATCAAACCTCCTCGAAATCCGTGGAAGCCCAATGACAAAGTCCATGGTGATACGCTCCCACTTCCACTCCGGAATCTCTAACCTCTGAATTAATCCACCTGGCCTCTGGTGCTCATACTTGACTTGCTGACAGTTGAGACACCGAGCTACAAACTCAATAATATGCTTCTTCATCCGTCTCCACCAATAATGCTACCTCAAATCCTGGTACTTCTTCGCGGCACCCAGATGGATGGAATACCGCGAGCTATGGGCCTCTTCCAGAATCAACTCTCGAATCCCATCCACATTGGGCTCACACATCCGACCCTGCATCCTCATAACACCATCCTCCCTAATAGCCACATCTCTGGCATCACCTCGCCGGACCCTATCTTGAAGAACGAGCAAATGTGGGTCATCATACTAGCTCTTTCTGATCTGGTCATAAAGAGAAGACCTGGAGGCTACACAAGCCAATACCCGAGAGGGCTCTGATAAGTCCAATCTCACCAACTGACTTGCTAAGACCTGGACATTAAGTGCTACTGGTCTCTCTGCTGCTGGGAGATATGCTAGGCTCCCCAAACACTCTGCTCTGCTACTCAAGGCATCGACCACTACATTGGCCTTCCCCGGATGGTATAGAATGTCATAAGCCTTGAGAAGCTCCAACCACCTCCTCTGACGCAAATTCACATCCTTCTGCTTAAGAAGATGCTCCAAACTATGGTTGTCACGACCCAAAACCTATGGTTTGTGATGGCGCCGGACACCGCTGTCGGGCAAGCCAATTTCTTAATTAATATGAAATACTTTCCTGTTTAGCTATTTCGAAATTTTTACCTTTATTGCATTTTGTTCTTGTAGCTGCATTGGAAGGATATTTCGTGGTGAAGTAAGGTCAAATTGGAGTTGTTCTATCTGTTTAAAGGTAAGGAACCTCTTACTCTACACGCATTTAAGTTTATCCAAATTGCGGCTAAGTCGTTCAAGTTCAAGTTGAGACTTATGAGATATCTATCAAAAGGCTAGTTAGTAATATTTTTGATTTGTGGACTATTTTCGGAGGCTTAGTATGATTATTACTGATATTGTTTGGGTAGTTTGGTGATTATTTTAACTTGTGGAAAATCATATAAATAGGGGAGGTGTTGTCAGTTTCATCGTAAGATAGGTTGCAGTTGATATATAGTAGTTAGATGATTAAACGATAACGATTGTATCATTTCTCTTATTGTAGACTAAGGAGTCGTGAGATTTTGCCACAATCCCAAATCACACCGGTTGTGATGACACCTATCGTGGAACTAGGCAAGCCTCACAAATTTCAAACAACTCAATTTTCGAAAAACATTTAAATAATAATAATAATAATAATCTTTTTCCCACAAAAGTTATAATTAATAATTGTAAATCCAAAACCCAAAATACTGAATTAAAATCCTTATACCAGGTGTCACTAAGTCACGAGCCAAAACTACTACAATGTCTGAAATGTAACTGTCTCGACCGAAATTCCTATAAAAGGTCGAGATGGCGTCGGACACCACTGCCAGGCAAGCCAACACTAAATAGTAGATTAAAATTCTCATTTTAGTGCTTCTGTAAACATAAATTTTCTTCACTTTAACTAGTAATAAATAGACTTTAAGGAATAATATTAAGTTTTCAAATTTCATTACTAAACATCCCATAATTATCTCAGAACCCGGTGTCACTAGTGCATGAGATTTTACTAGGAAATAAAATAAAATACAACAATTGTCCAGAATATAAGTTTGGACAGAAAAGAGATACAGGTACTCGGAAGGAGACTCTGCTGGCTGCGGATCGTCTCAAAGATGCAGCTCACCTAAGTCCCTGTATCAACCACGCCGCTATGCCCACAAGCCCACAATCCATACATGTACCTGTACATCAAAATGTACAACAAGTGTAGTATGAGTACAAAAACAACGTGTACCCAGTAAGTATCCCGTCTAACCTCGAAGGGTTAGTGACGAGAGGTCGACTTCGACACTTACTGGTGGTCAAATTTATATAATTAAATGTGACACTAAGCATGAATGTCATGATTACATAACAGAAACAACAGGAAGTGACAACTTTTTTCATAATTATAATTTTAGTTTCCGTCATTTCAGTTAACAACTTATATCTCAAGGCATTTAAGCAATTTAAATCACAGAAAGTACCAAGCAAATAGCATGTACAAATAATGCCGAGGTCATACGACCCGATCCAACAAAATAATAAAATGTGCACTGCCGGAGGGTCGAACAACGCGAACCATAGATATATCTATTACCCTGCTCACGAATCATACGTGCGGCGCGGTCAAATATAAATAATAGAGTTACCCCGCTCGCGAATCATACATGCGACACAGGTACTCATAGATACACACATTCAAACAGTCAATCCAGACTTCATCAGGAAAACAATTACCCAAGGAAATGGCAAGTTATCTTTTAATAGTCAAGAAGATGATGTTTAATCCTTTTAGAAATTCATTTATCAAGTTCGATATGATTTAAGCATTTTAAATTTATCAGCAAAATTACAAGTATGACAAGTAAAGCATGCTTATGGGTCCTAGACTACCCGTACATAAGAATAATAGTAGCTACGCACGGGCTCTCATTACCTCGTGCGTACGTAGCCCCCACAAATAGTAGCACATAATTAATTATTTCACCTATGGGGATAATTCCCTCTTACAAGGTTAGAAAGGAGACTTACCTCGCTCCAATGTTCCATAACTGGCTTCCAATCCCTTCTGATGACTCAAATTGATGTACCCCCAAAACTAGCCAATAATTACGCAAACGCTTTAATATATGCTCAAATATCCATTAGAATCCAATTTATAACAATGCCTAACCCCGATCGAAAAGTCGATAAAATCACCCTCAGTCCCATGTGCCTGGATTCTTAAAATTTTCAAAGATAAACTTTACCCATAACCTCACGAACTCAAATATATAATTTATTCCAAATCCCATGTCCTATTTTGTGGTCAAAATCCAAGAATACCAATTTCTATTTTTTCTACCAAAACCTCAAGTTTTCACTAATTTTCCATGAATTTTCATGTTAAAATATATATATAATACAAGTATTTAACTTGCAATAGGTGAGAATCACTTACCTTGACGTAGATGATGAAGATGGAGCTCCAAAATCGCCTCTAGGTCGTCTCCCATGGAGGAAATGAGATGAAATGAGCCAAACCCATTTTTTGCAAACTTATACACTGCCAAGCAACTTTTCTTCGCGTTTGCGGGCCTCCCATCGCGTTCGCGAAGAACAAAAATTCTCTAAAAGTCATTCCAAACTCTTCTCAAACAACCTCTAGTATTATAGTCATAACATTTTGTAAAAAGCTCCAAATGTCAAATGGTTTAATATATGAAAACTAGACTCCAGGATCTACAACTTTTATATTTTGGTCATCTTCCAATTCCTTATATATTTTCGAGATATAAGCTGCCAAAGTCATCCCTGTGCAACACAAATTTCTTCTTCATCTTCCCGGACAGCATGTGTGTACCAGCCGTAACGTTTTGTAAAAAAATCCAAATGATAAATGGTTTAGTATTTTTAAAATTAGACACAAATATGTACAACTTTTGATTTTACATCATCTCAAAATTCCTTATAGATTGCGAGATACGAGCATCCAAAGTCAGACCTGTGTAACATATATTTTCTTCTTCGTGAACGCGAGTGGCTCTTCGCGAACGCGAAGAACAAAGTCCCTGAAGCCAAATCCTTCTTCGCGAACGCGAGAGGAGCCTCGCGAACGCGAAGAACAACACCAGACACCAACATCAGCTATTGTGAAACAACCCGAAATGATTCGAAACCACCCCGAAACACACCTGAGGCCCCCGGGGCCCCGTCCAATCACACAAACCAGTCCCGTAACATAACACGGACTTGCTCGAGGCCCCAAATCACATCAAACAACACCGAAATCATGAACTGCACCCCAATTCAAGCTTAATGAACTTTAGAACTCCAAACTTCTATATTCGATGTTGACACCTATCAAATCACATCTGATTGACCTCAAATTTGCACACAAGTCGTAATTTACATTACAAACCTACTCCAATTACCGGAATCGGAATCCGGACCCGATATCAAAACGTCCACTTCTGGTCAAACTTCTTAAAAACCTTCAAATTTCTAACTTTATCCAAATGACTCAAAAATGACCAACGGACCTCCGAATCCACTTTCGGACGCGCTCCCAATACCAAAATTTCCATACGGAGCTATTCCTAGACTCGGATACCCAAACAGACATTGATAGCGCTGAAATGCACTGCAAACCCCTATTTATGAAATTCTACCCAAAATGCTAACTTCCACAATAGGCACCGAAATGCTCCCGGACCATCCAAAACCCAATCTGAACATACACTCACATCCGAAATCATCGTACAAACCTGTTGGAACCTCCAAATCCCGATTCCGAGGTTGTTTACTCAAAAATCACCACCTAACAAATTCTTCCAACTTAAAGCTTCCGAAATGAAAATTCTCTTTCCAAATAGACTTTGAACATCCCGAAATTCAATTCCGACAATGCGTGCAAGTCATGATACCTGAAGTGAAGCTACTCATGGCCTCAAACCGCTGAACGATGCGGTAGAGCTCAAAACGACGGGCTGGGTTGTTATAGTAACAAGACAAAAATTGTCTAGAGATAATAAAAAAATATACTAAGGGAAGATAATGTCACGCTCCAACCCTGGGGAACGCGATCGGCGCTTAACCGAGTGAACCCGGCCAAGCAAGTCTGTTTAGCCTTTCCTACCCATCTCATTTACTCCCCGTGATTTTGTTATAACATCGTTTACTGAGTTAGCAGGAATTAAATCAAAATCGTACATTCGTAATATTAATCCATTCTTTCTTATACACCGATATCCAAAAATTAATCCTTCCAAAACATACATACTAATTACAATCTTTATGAGATGGGATTACAGTTACAAGTTAACCCAATAATTACCCCAACAACATACATGACCCACATGAGTGTCTACGAAGCCTCTAAGATAAAGAAGATGAACATGGTTCCGCTGACGACAAGGCCCCGACAATACCTCAAAATAGAACAACATATACAAAAAGGAGAGCAACACATTTTATACACGGACCCGAGAGGAAATGGGGCTCACCAAAACTGTTGTAAGGAGGAGGAGAAGGCACCACTACCGACGATCAGCGCTACCAGCTACAGAGCCACCTACATCCATAAAAAGATGTAGCGCCCCTGGCAAAAGGGACGTTAGTACCATCGAATAGTACTAATATGTATGAACAAACTCTACTCTAGATATAATAAATAGCAAACATGTAGTAATGCAATTAGAGACATCATATAACATTTCACAAAAATAGGGGGGGGATTGGGGNTCACACGGAGTCCGATCTCGGCCCGATCGGCTAAGCCATCTCACTTGAAATAGTGAGACATAACCAACATCATATTTTCGATGCAAATACCACCATGTGTACACCATGGAGTCCGATCTCGGACCGATCGGCTAAGACATCTCACTTTGGGACATAACCATATCGAATAGTACTAGTATGTATGAACAAACTCTACTCTAGATAGAATAAATAGCAAACATGTAGTAATGCAATTAGAGACATCAGATAACATTTCACAGAAATAGGGGGGGGGGGCACAAACAAGAGTCACCATGGTTTCCTATTCCGTTATTCTATCTTTTTGATAGTAGTCTGTTAAAGCCAAGTGCCACAATTTTATAATGCCACCATGTCTTTTACACGGAGTCTGATCTCGGCCCGATCGGCTAAGCCATCCCAAGTGAGACATCATCAGCATCATAATGTATAATACCACCGTGTCGTTTTCACACGGAGTCCGATCTCGGCCCGATCGGCTAAGCCATCTCACTTGAAATAGTGAGACATAACCAACATCATATTTTCGATGCAAATACCACCATGTGTACACCATGGAGTCCGATCTCGGCCCGATCGGCTAAGCCATCTCACTTGAAATAGTGAGACATAACCAACATCATATTTTCGATGCAAATACCACCATGTGTACACCATGGAGTCCGATCTCGGACCGATCGGCTAAGACATCTCACTTTGGGACATAACCATATCGAATAGTACTAGTATGTATGAACAAACTCTACTCTAGATAGAATAAATAGCAAACATGTAGTAATGCAATTAGAGACATCAGATAACATTTCACAGAAATAGGGGGGGGGGGCACAAACAAGAGTCACCATGGTTTCCTATTCCGTTATTCTATCTTTTTGATAGTAGTCCTTTAAAGCCAAGTGCCACAATTTTATAATGCCACCGTGTTTTTTACACGGAGTCTGATCTCGGCCCGACCGGCTAAGCCATCCCAAGTGAGACATCATCAGCATCATAATGCATAATACCACCGTGTCGTTTTCACACGGAGTTCGATCTCGGCCCGATTGGCTAAGCCATCTCACTTGAAATAGTGAGACATAACCAACATCATATTTTCGATGCAAATACCACCATGTGTACACCATGGAGTCCGATCTCGGACCGATCGGCTAAGACATCTCACTTTGGGACATAACCATATCGAATAGTACTAGTATGTATGAACAAACTCTACTCTAGATAGAATAAATAGCAAACATGTAGTAATGCAATTAGAGACATCAGATAACATTTCACAGAAATAGGGGGGGGGGGGACAAACAAGAGTCACCATGGTTTCCTATTCCGTTATTCTATCTTTTTGATAGTAGTCCTTTAAAGCCAAGTGCCACAATTTTATAATGCCACCGTGTTTTTTACACGGAGTCTGATCTCGGCCCGACCGGCTAAGCCATCCCAAGTGAGACATCATCAGCATCATAATGCATAATACCACCGTGTCGTTTTCACACGGAGTTCGATCTCGGCCCGATTGGCTAAGCCATCTCACTTGAAATAGTGAGACATAACCAACATCATATTTTCGATGCAAATACCACCATGTGTACACCATGGAGTCCGATCTCGGACCGATCGGCTAAGACATCTCACTTTGGGACATAACCATATCGAATAGTACTAGTATGTATGAACAAACTCTACTCTAGATAGAATAAATAGCAAACATGTAGTAATGCAATTAGAGACATCAGATAACATTTCACAGAAATAGGGGGGGGGGGCACAAACAAGAGTCACCATGGTTTCCTATTCCGTTATTCTATCTTTTTGATAGTAGTCCTTTAAAGCCAAGTGCCACAATTTTATAATGCCACCGTGTTTTTTACACGGAGTCTGATCTCGGCCCGACCGGCTAAGCCATCCCAAGTGAGACATCATCAGCATCATAATGCATAATACCACCGTGTCGTTTTCACACGGAGTTCGATCTCGGCCCGATTGGCTAAGCCATCTCACTTGAAATAGTGAGACATAACCAACATCATATTTTCGATGCAAATACCACCATGTGTACACCATGGAGTCCGATCTCGGCCCGATCGGCTAAGACATCTCACTTTGGGACATAACCATATCAATTAAATCATTCGGTTCACATTCCTTTTCCATCATTTATTATACAGTGCTTTCATATCAACTAGAACCAACATATAAAGATTCATACACATAATAAAGAAAAGGGCACGATAATCATAATTTACATTTTTAAGTAGCATAGTGACATGGTAGCAACTCAAAACAATATGGAAACAGGAGTTTCCCAACATAACACATTGAAACCATCAATTCTTCGGAGAATCAAACAAGGGACTCATACCCGGTATTTAAACACCAATAAGTTCATCCTATGAAGATTAGAGTTAGCCATACATACCTTAATTGGGTCTTTCATTAATTTCTATCACAAACGACGGAACCCTTGGCACCTTCAATCTTTTTCACAATGTAGCACAATTGAACCCAAAATTAGGAATTTGATCATAAACCTAGCTTAATTTAGCATTATACTTCCATTACGAACTTGCTAAGGTCCCATCCCCCATTTCTTTCTATTTTTTGCCTTTATTTACCCACACATAATCTAGAATCCCATGCATGCAAAGTCTCTATCCTTACTCCCCAAGAACTATTCACCCATGGCCCATTTTAACTACATCAATGGAATTTAGAGTTGGTGTAGAAGAAACTTACCTCTTTGAGTGAGTAAAAATTGAACCTTATGTGATTATTCCCAAGCCCTTGGTGATGATTGTGGATGAATCTTGATGATAAGGGAAGCTTATCTCACACTAGGACCTCTCTCCCTCACTTTATAAAGTCAGAAAATGGTTTAAAATGGGTGGGGAAGTTTCTTATATTGATATGGGGCCGGGTTTAAAAGTTAGAAAATAGGGTGCCCCGACACAAAAATGCGGTCGCATATGCGACCGTAAAACGGAAATGCGGCCCGCAAACCTACCGCAAAAGCGACTTCAACTGGGCGAACCACCTGTCCGGTTATGCGGTCACTATGCAGCCCGCATAATGCACCACATAACAGTTATGCGGTCGTATTTTGGACCGCATAATTGCCCTCAAATTGGGCAGTCACCGGCCCTACTTTGCGGCCATTATGCGGTCCGCAAACCTGGTTTTCGATCGCATAGTGGACCACATATCTGCATCCTTTTGCGAAATTTTTCCTCTAAGTGCGCAGGGTACTCTTCAATCCTAAAGGTCTGAAGCGCGGGGCTATAACAACATAGGGATCTACCTGGGCATCGTTTTGGTTAAGGATTTCAAGGGTCTTTAAATATAAGGAAAGAGAATACGAGGCTGCGATCACGAGGCATCTACCTTGCAATCTCCGACTGAGGCACCGCACCGCACCGAAATGGTCAATAACCACTACCGGGGACCTGAGGTACCTGGATCTGCACACAAGGTGCAGGGAGTAACGTGAGTACGCCAACTTAGTAAGTAACAACTATAAATAAAGGCTGAGTGCAGTGACGATCAGTAAAATCACATAAAGTTTAAAATTATACAATCTCACTGAAACAATAGGTGTCAAATCAGTGTTCAAGTCAAAATATCACTTAAAACTCCAGTTTCAATGGAACATGTACGAATATCTTCAACATTATCAATAAAGGCTCAATAATAAAATAGAGTGAAAATAGTGAATTCATTAACAATCCCCTCTGGAAAAAATACCACTCATGAACAGCCCCTCGGGCAAGCGTCCCAGTCACTCATGTCTCCTAATCACTTGTCACTCGACACTCGTCACTGACCACTCACACTCAGTAGGTACCTGCACTCACTGGGGGTGTATAGACTCCGGAGGGGTTCCTAGATCCCAAGCGCTACATTGTTGCGGCGTGCAGCCCAACCCAATTCTTCTGTGACGTGCAGCCCGATCCATATATTGCTGCGCCGTGTAGCCCGATCCATAAATATCCTCACAATCAGAGCCTCGACCTCACTCAGTCATCAACCTCACAAGCCAGTCGGACGTTTCAGTAAAAATTAGGGGACTCAGCCCAAAACAACTCTCATATACTTTAAAACAGAGTAATGAAACAGAATTAAATAGTAAACTGGTAAAATCATGACTGAGGATATGTTTCCAAATCAAAACAGTGTGCGGATAGTATAGAATACCCTTGAGTGTCCAAATAGTACAGGCGCAAGGCCCCAAACATGGCGTTCAACCCAAGTTATAAGAATTCTTTCTAAGACATAGAAATTATACATCTTTAATCAAAATATGCCACTCTATAGTTGCTACCTGACGGACCAAGTCACAATCCCTAACAGTGCACGCCCACACGCCCGTCACCTAGCATGTGCGTCACCTCAACATAGTGAAATACTACAAAATTTCAGGGTTTCATACCCTCAGGTCTAGATTTACAATCATTATTTACCTCAAATTGGACAAAACTCTACTACGCAATGCCCTTGCCGCTTGACTCGGCCACAAATCGCCCTGAATCTATCCAAAATCAGTATATTATTATTAATATATTCTAAAGGAACGAAGCACACATAAAAATTATCAGATTATACCACAAATCTCAAAATTGGCCAAACCCGACCCCTGGGTCCACGTCTCGGAATCCAACAAAAATTACAAAACTAGAAACCTCCTTCACTCACGAGTCCATTCATACCAAATTTACCAAAATCCAACCTCGTTTAAACCCTCAATTACCCAAATTAAACTCTCCAATTCCAGGCCGTAATTTCACCCCAAATTCCTACAATTTTCATGCTTAAACAACTGAAATTCATCATGGTTACGAGTATTAAGTTCAAAAATCTTACCTCAACGAATTTCCCCTTGATTCCCTCTTCAAAACCCTCCAAAAGCTCCAAACCCGAGTGAGAAATATGATGAATGCTCCAAATTCGCGAAGTCTACAATTTATTCTTTCTGCCCAGCATTTCCGCACCTGTGGTCCCAGGCACGCACCTGTGCAACTACACCTGCGGTCCAATGGTGCGCATATGCGGATCTCACTTACTCCGCCCATTTCGCACCTGTGATCACTTCTTCGCACCTGCAGGTTCGCAGGTGCGATCACCCCTTCGCATCTGTGACAAAAGCCCCAGCTTCCCATCTCCGCATCTATGAGGCTCTCGCGCACCTGCGACCTCCGCACCTGCGATCTCCGCACCTGCGGTCCCCCTTCCGCAGGTGCGGAACACCAGAAAAAGTAGCACCAGCTACTAAACTAAGTCTCCAAACATCCCGTTAGCCATCTGAAATCATCCCGAGGCCCTCGGGACCCCAACCAATTACACCAATAGGTCACATATCCATATACGAACTTAATCAAACCTTCAGAACACCCAAAACAACACCAAAACACCGAATTAACCCCGAATTCAAGCCTAAGGATTTCTAAACTTCAAAAATTTGCCAATGATGCCGAAACCAACCAAACCACGTCGTAATGACCTAAAATTTTGCACACACGTCAAAAATGACACTACGAACCTACTCCAACTGCCTGAATTCCATTCTGACCTCGATACCCAATTTTCCACTGCCGCTCGAAAATCGCCAAATTTCCAATTTCGCCAAGTGAAGCCTAATTCTACCACAGACCTCCAAAGTATATTCCGGACACACTGCCAACTCCAAAATCACTAATGGAGCTATCCGAACCATAAAAACCCTAATCCGAGATCGTTTACTCATAAATCAACTTCTTGTTGACTTTTCCTACTACATATCCAAATTAAGAGTCTAAATGTCTCATTCCACTCCAAATCACTTCGAACCCGATCCAACTAAGCCGATGCAACATAATAAAGCTGAACAACATATACATAAGTAGAAATGGGGGAAACGAGGCTATAACTCTCGGAATGACCGACCGGGTCGTTACATCCTCCCCCTTTTAAACAAACGTTCGTCCTCGAACGAGTCTAGAAACATACCTAGAGTCTAAACTAGGCGTGGATATCTGTTTCGCACCTTTTGCTTAGTCTCCCAGGTGGCCTTCTCCACTGGCTATCCTCCCCACTGCACCTTGATTAAAGCTATATCCTTTGACCTCAACCTTCAAACCTACCGATCAACAATAGCCACTGGCTCCACATCATAGGTCATATCACCCTCCAACTGAACCCTGCTAAAGTCTAAAACATGGGATGGGTCGCCAACATACTTCGGAAGCATGGAAACATGAAATACTGGATGCACACTCAACAAGCTAGGTGGCAAAACAAGCCTATAAGCCACCTCCCCTATCCTTTGATGCACCTCTAAAGGCCCAATGAACAGGGGGTTCAACTTTCCCCTCTTCCCAAACCGCATAACACCCTTCATGGGTGACACATTCAGCAACACCTTCTCCCCAACCATGAAAGATACATCACAGACCTTCCTATCTGCATAACTCTTCTGCCTAGAATGCACCGTGCGAAGCCGCTCCTGAATCAACTTCACCTTATCTAAAGCATCTTGTACCAAATCCGTGCCCAAGAGTCTAGCCTCACTCGGATCAAACCAACCAACCGGAGATCTACACCTCCCATACAAAGCCTCGTATGGAGCCATCTGAATACTCGACTAATAACTATTATTATATGAAAACTCCACGAGTGGAAGAAACTGGTCCCATGAACCCCCAAAATCAACAACACAAGCGCACAACATGTCCTCTAGTATATGAATAGTGCACTCGGACTAACCCTCCGTCTGAGGGAGAAAAGCTGTGCTCAACTCAACCTGTGTGCCCAACTCCCGCTGCACAACCCTCTAGAACTGTGATGTGAACTGAGTACCTCTATCAGAAATGATGGAAACTGGAACACCATGCAGTCAAACAATCTCTCAAATATAAATCTCGGCTACTGCTCCAAAGTGTAAGTAGTACCAACAGGAATTAAGTGCGCGAACTTGGTTAGCCGATCCACAATAACCCAAATAGCATCGAACTTCCTCGAAGTCCGTGGGAGCCCAAATATAAAGTCCATGGTGATCCGATCCCACTTCTACTCCAAAATATCTAGTCTCTAAGTAAGCCACCCGGTCTCAGATGCTCATACTTAACCTGCTGATAGTTGAGACACCGAGCTACAAATCCAACGATATCCTTCTTCATCCGCCTCCACCAATAATGCTGTCTCAGATCCTGATACATCTTTGCGGCACTCGGATAGATAGAATACATCGAGCTATGGGCCTCCCCAAGAATCAACTCCCAAAGCCCATCTACGTTAGGCACACATATCCGACCTTGCATCCTCTTCACACCATCTTCACCAATAGTCACATCCCTGGAATCACCTTGTCAGACCTTATCCTGAAGAACGAGCAAGTGTGGGTCATCATACTGGCGCTCCCTGATACAGTCATAAAAAGAAGACATGGAGACTATGTAAGCCAACACTCGACTAGGCTCCGATGTATCCAATCTCACAAGCTGGACCGCTAAGGCCTAAACATCCAATTCCAACAGTCTCTCTAGTGCTGGGAGATAGTCTAAACTCCCCAAACTCTCTGCCCAACGACAAAGGCATCGGTCACCATATTGGCCTTCCCCGGATGGTATAGAATTGTGATATCGTAGTCCTTGAGAATCTCCAACCATCTCCGCTGACGCAAATTCAGATCTTTTTGCTTAAACAGATGTTGCAGACTCCAGTGATTAATATAAATCTCACAATGAACCCATACAAATAATGGCGCCAAACCTTCAAGGCGTGAATAATGGCTTCTAACTCAAGATCATGCACCAGATTATTCTTCTCACGGGTCTTCAACTAGCGCGAGGCGTAGGAAATAATCCTACCCTCCTGCATCAAGACACAACCAATGCATATCCTCGAGGAATCACAATACACGGTATAAGATCTAGAAGCTGATGGTAGAATGATAACTAGGGATTTTAGCCTATAATTTGCTCTCTTTTACTTAGGTTTTGGGTAAAAAATGCTGAAGGTATTCCCGAAAACTAACTTAATGTGCTTGCTTGCAGAGTTTGGTCAAAGTGAGGAAAAGAAGCCAAAACAAGCTTATAAAGGAGTCAAACATGCAAAAACCAAAGGTTGGAACTGGACCGCTGACTGCGCTACAAAAGTGCAGTCGCGAAACCTTTGGCGCAGCCGTGACGGGATTTACGCTGACATCGGCGTTTGAGATTTAGAGACTCTGCAAAGTGGACTCAAGAGGAAGAACGCGACCCGCGTCCAAATTATGTGGCCACGTATTACTCTTACGCGGACGCGGTCAATATTCTGCTGGGAGCGTGAAATAAGGTTCAGGGACCTTGCAATTAAAGCTGAATAGAAGAACATGGTTCGCGTCGATAATACGCGGCCGCAAATGAAGTTTACGCGGACGCGATGGATTTTACGTTGTCCACGAGACAAGTCCTAGTCCAGATTTAAATGAAGAAAAATACGGACCGCGCTCGTTATTGCGCAGCCGCGAAAGTTCAAGCGCGGATGCGCTTATTATTACGCGGTTAGTGAAACCTCCGTATGGGCATTTTTATCCAGAAATTGTAGCTGTGTATAAATAGATCTTTTTGACATTTTTAGGTCAATTTTTGTATTAGGGAGCATGTGAATGGCAAAGCTTTACCATTTTGAATAATTTTAGAGTAGATCTAGCTTATACGCTCAAATTACACCTTAAAAATAGTGTAAAGCGGTCGAAGTAAAATATAATAACCCAACAAGGTTGGGTTCGAATCCCACAGGGAATAGGCGTGAACAGATTACTTTGATAGTGTGATTCTTAACTTAAATTGCAATATGGGAATTGATTGCGTAATGATTTAATTGCAATAGTGACAAGTATGATTAACTAGAGTTGTAATTAATATGATTAACTAAACCAAAGTTGTGTCCCCTTCAATGAAATGTAATGCTAATGGGTATTAATATGATATATTTCTAATGGAA
>ML425001.1:0-27619 GCA_005239525.1 Nicotiana knightiana
TTAATGCGCATAAAATGTAAGGTATATCACATGTTAAACTATGAAATTTAGTCTCGCATCAAGTTTATTTGGGTGTTTCTTTTATTAATTGGCTTACCTATCTGCTCAAGTTAGGTGTTATCATGACCTGTGATTTTTGGGTCGTGACAATAAGTTATATATTTTTGTTAGGCCTCCAAGCTATGTGGTGGATGCTTACCACAAAGATCAGGAAAGTTTTTGTTATGCAAGAAATATTTCTATTAGTGTATGTTGTAAGCTGGCGGCTCTATGAAATGAAAATGCCCTATGAGGCATTATTGTAGCCCAATGCGGCAGTAATGAAGACAATGGTGCACTAGCACTCGTTGTTACCTAGTTTTATATATAAATGCCTTTTAGTTTTTTAAAAAAAATTAAAGTTTTTTATTTGGAATAGAAAATTAAAATATATCTCTCGGTTGAAATATATAGGTGATATATATTTAGTATTCATAATTATTATTCATTTACATAATGTATATAAATATTAATAGTCTTATTAAGTAAATTCAATTTGGTATTGGATTTAAAAGGGGATTTTTTTCCTTCTTATACAATATATGAAACCTTATTACCAAATATGTGCATAGTATGTAAATTATCCGACTTGTCCACAGTTTTCCTACAATTTTTATACCATCCGTTAATTAGTAATTAATAGGGCAGAATCTTCCTAATATGACGCGTTAAAAATCAGGAACAGAATCTCCTAATTGATTTATCCACATTCAATTCAAATTTGAAACGGAAAACCTTTATCTCATCTGCGATCTTTTTTCTTAAACTACAATTCAAAAAAAAAAAAAAAAAAGACGAACAACTTCAAAAACTGAAAACAAATTGTAGAATTCAATTCTTCGAGATTTTTCCTCAGACTAGAAATCAAAAAGGTGACCAATTATTCAACAAAATCAACTCAAATTGTAGAAATCAATACTGTAGATACTCTGTTCTCCATCCTTTTTTTTTCTCAATCCAGAAATATAAAAAAACAAAAAAATATAGAACAATACCTCAGCAACAACACGCAATCATGTCCAAAATCCCAATCATGCTACATTTGAACGGGAAAAATATGATTATAAAAAATGGGTCTCATCTCTGTATTTTTTGAGAAGAAGAAGGAATGGAGAAGATGAAGAAAGGGGAGGTGAAAAACGACGCTGGTCTTAGGAATTAGGGGGAGCTGATTAAAATTGTTATATTACAAATTCTATGAAAGTCTGATTTTATGTTAATATCTACAAAATTCCTACATTCATCTACAAATAAACTACAAATCAGTTTAAGTATGTATAAAGCAGTATTGTTTTTAAGGGTATCTACAAGATTACTACATTTATACTACAATTAAACTACCATCTATGTTGGAAAAAAATATTGACTACAAAATTTTCTCGTCATCTACAAAATTTGTACAAATAAACTACAAATCAGTTTTAGTATTGTATAAAGTTGTATTATTTTTAAGGGTAAAATTACTACATTTATACTACAATTAAACTACAATCTATGTTGGAAAAAAAGGTTGACTACAAAATTTTTTCTTCATCTACAAAATTTCTACAAAAAAAATTACAAATAAACTACAAATCAGTTTTAGTATTGTATAAAGTTGTATTGTTTTTAAGGGTATCTATAAAATTACTACATTTATACTACAATTAAACTACAATCTATGTTGGAAAAAAAATATTGACTACAAAATTTTCTCTTCATCTACAAAATTTCTACAAATAAACTACAAATCAGTTTAAGTATTGTATATGTTGTATTCTTTTTAAGGGTATCTACAAAATTACTACATTTATACTACAATTAAACTACAATCTATGTTGGAAAAAATATTGACTACAAATTTTCTCTTCATCTATAAAATTTCTACAAAAAAAAACTACAAATCAATTTAAGGTTTAAGGGTGAAGCTTAGTAAAAATGGCTGTGAAAATTCGACTGAATATGTATCAACTCTTATCCTTTTCCAAATCTCAGCCCAACGTATAACATCAGCTTGACTGGAATAACAGTGGGAAACAAGATCGCCGATGTTGATTTCACACCCACTTTTGACTCTAGCACCTCATAAAGCCATCCAGATCTCGAATTCAATCTCTTAAATACTAATTTCATTTGTAGAACACCAGTAATCTTGAACTAATTGATTCATTTCAGTAAGCTCTCATAATAATTTCTGAAACCTAACTTGGTGTCGTGTGATAATAAAAATCCGATTATAAAAAATGGGTCTCATCTCTCTATTTTTTTAGAAGAAGAAGGAATGGAGAAGAGGAAGAAAGGGGAGGGGAAAAACATCGTTGGTCTTAGGAATTAGGGGGAGAGAGAAACGTGGGATATATGGACACCTATAATTAACAAGTAAAAAATGTCCAACTAATTAGACCCTTAATTAAGTATGGTATAGAATTGGTAATTTGGTATACTAAGTGTAATTAAGTCAAACCTTAAACATAATAAGGTTTCCTATGTGGCATAAGAATGTAAAAATTCCATTTAAAAGAGACGTTGGCCACGTGAACAATTCACTGTTGAATTTGAATCCTTTTAATGGAAAAGTGTAATACTTGAGAAAGTCCAACTAGGAATTGGATTTATGGAAGGGAGAATGACACAGTTACCCACAAAAATAAAATTATTTATTCTTGTTTATTTATTTATTTTTCTACTCATCAAACTAATTATATTTTCTACCCATAGTAGTTTTTGTGGTGAAATTTTTCTTTATTCTCCAATTCTTTTTTATTTCTATGCGTCTTTTCTTTTCTTTTTTCTTTTTTTCTTTCTTTTCTCGTTTTCTTCTTATTCTTTTCTTTTTTCCTTTTCTAATTTTATTTAAATTCTTTTTTTATATTCTTTTTCTCTTCATAATCTAATTTTATTTACTGTTTTCACTATTTTTTATTATTTTTTTTTTATACTAATACTAAAGAAAAATCAATTTGTGTACCAATTAAATGTCTTTAATACAACCAAAAAATATTAACTAACATATGATACCAATATAATATATAGCTATACCAACAGAGTATACAATTGTGCACAAACAATTAATTTTTTTAAATTCAATTATTAAACTGAAATAATATCAGTTGTCAATAAAAATTTCAAAAAATTCTAAAAAGAACTAATTGTAAGAGTACATCGTTAAATTGTATAGCATACTATAATATCTTCTTTTTTTTTTTTTTTTTGCATTTTCAGTTTGCCACTCACGCTGGGTAAAAGCTTAAAGCAAATTAAAAGGAAAAAGAAAAGTGAATTTACGGGTAATAAGTATATTATTATGGTATATTGTATATTATTACAGCATACTGTTATAGTATATTATATATTATTATAGTATACTATAACAATGTATTGTATATTATAATAGTATACTGTTGCAGTATGACTATATACTCCTATAATATATTGTATATTGTAGCGGTATACTGTTAGGTAACTGTATTATTCTTCGATTATTACAATATACTGTTGTAGTATATTGTAAACTATAATAGTATACTGTTGCAGTATAACTATATACTCCTATACCATATTGTATACCGTAGCTGTATACTATTGGGTAATTGTGTTCTTCTTCGATTTTCAGCTGAAAATTTTGATCTCAATCACCTTAAATTAGCTTCAAATGCTATCTAATTTCAGTATGAACTTTCAGAGGTACAATAAGCAATATTAAACAACACCCACTTTGAATCAAACAAGAAATCTTCAAAATAAAAGTTTTAAATTCAAGAGCTTTAAGCCCAACAATGGTGAATATTCAAATACACATAAAAGTTCAGATCCGGAAAGCTTACTTGAAAGTAATATAATCAATATTTATAGCACCCACATCGAATCAAACAATAAATCTTCAAAATAAAATTTTAAATACAGCAGCTTCAAGTTCATCAATGGTGGATTTTCCTACACACACAAAAATAAGAACTGGAAAACTTAATATATACTTCAACAACACATGGGTTCAGAAATACAAATAAAAAAATACTAATATAGAAAGAGGATTTTGGAGTGAAACTCATGTACAATAATATTGAAGATAAAAACAAAATCTGAAGAAAAATCCACAAGTCAAATCAGTAACTGTTGTGTAAAATATGATTTCTCATGGTTTGGCTATGAGATTTTTGAAATGAAAGAAATGGCTGGGTGAAATAGCATTAACAGAGGCATTAAATGAGGGAATAAACTAATGCATGAGCGGGTAAATAGTTTAGACCGCATGAGTAGATAAAGTAAATAATTTGAGCCTGGGCATTAAAGGGTAAATAGTTTAAAATTAATGGGTATAAAGTGAGATTTTCTCTTCTGAAAAGTCCATAAAGATCCAATGGTCACGTTAACCATCGATTGGAATCTCAAATTTTCCATATAATGTTGTATGAAATTTATTTTTACCTTAAGTAAATCATTACCTCAACCAATTAGGAAAATATTTTATAGGTGATGCTATATATAAAAGTGAATGAGAAAAAAATTGGCGTACTAATTCTTGAGAAGAAAATTACTTTGTGAAAGTGAAAGTGCAACACAAAGCCAAGAGAGTTGAAAGCAAGGATCAGTCTCGGTGTGGATATGCATAGTCTTCGCACTATCGAAGAATCTTTTGAAACGACTCTCTTCACCATGTACGTCTTAGATCCGATTTTTAATACGTAAATAAATTTTAAACACGACAAATTCAGCCTAGAATTGTTATTTTCTTCCGCTGCATGTTACGAACATCTGTATCCTTCAATATATGTTTTGCGCCTTAATCTTGTATGTTTTTCTTATACTAATAAGTTAAGTTGGTTATAACATGTAATTTTACATATAAAGTCTCGTATGGTAAAGTTATAGTATGTTATGATATGTTACACTGTTAATATACAATAACAAAAATAACGTAACTAATCATATAAGTGGAGTCTAAAGAGGGTAATGCGTACACATCTTTACCCCTACAGTAGAGAAACTTTCCGATAGACTGTTGTCTCGGAAAAAGCAGAATCACAATATTATTGAAAAGAAAAACAATAAGTGTATATAATATAATAGTAACCCGAAATAATAACCCAAAATAGTACCAACAAAAAGAACAAAAAAACAAGAAAACTGAAGCAATTGAAAAAGTATATAATGTATAAACTTTTCTTAAAAAGTGAGTTGTTTTTACGTAATTTTGCATGATTGAATTAACTATTGTATGTGGATCAAATGAGAAGGGAAATGGTGAACAGGTCCGCATATTTTGGGACGACAAGGGAACACCTTCTGCAATATCTTCGTTAGTGAATGGTTGGCCAAATCAACATCTGACTTCTAACCACTCCCCTTAAGATTCTTTCTTTTTTTAATTTGACGTATAAACAAAATATTAGAAAAACATACCCGTGATCTCAGCTCTTTTTCTGCACTGATTAAAAAAAAAGTTAGGTCAGTCCAGTGCACGAAATATTTCGTATTTATGCAGGGTTTGAAGAAGGGACGCACCAAAAGGAATGTGATGTCGATAGCCTACCCTGATGCAAGTATTAATGTCTGATTCCACGGCTCGAACGCGTGACATATAGGTCACACAAAGACAACTGTATTGTACCGTTGCTCCAAGACTCCTTTTCTGCTAAAGAAAAAAAAACTAATAATAAAATAATTATTTAGGGAACAAGTATTTAATTAAATATTTTCCTTAGCTTTTGTGTTAGTTTATCTGCTGGCCTTCCACTAGAAGAGCAAGTTGTCTAGGCATAGCATGTTCCAAATTCACATGTTGCTAAGTGGCGAAAAAGATTGGAGACAATTGTGGACTATAATAGGGATGTATTTTGGGAGTTTGTACTGAAAAGAGAGAGGCAATTTGTTGAATCTGAGGAACCTAAATGGATATACATACATTCATAAAAGTCAGTCACCTGTTAAATGTATTCTTGGCAAAATGTGTTGCTACTATATGTTTCTTTGGCTTTTACTATTTCTCATTTTGCTAACTCTTGGAATCTGGATCAAACCCACCATGTGTAATTTGATGGCTCAAATTGACTAGTCATTCCAAAACTAACGAGAAAGTGCGTAGATATTAACAATGAGAAGCTTCCAAAAGTTGAGAGAGATCCCATAAGATATATATATACGGTGCTATAAAAGATAATATCGTAAATTGTCCCGTTTTTGTCAGCTATTTTACCTCGTTTCTTGTATCAAACGATCTCGAAACTCGATTTTTATGTCTCCAATGAATTTTTTGTGAAATTATAGTCAAGTTATGCTTTTGAATCACTCAATTTGGCCTTATAATGAATGTGATATTTATGTTTTAATATTTGTAAATAGTGCAGATTTTTAAATACGTTACCAGTGGCAATTTTGTAATTAATCTGAAAAATCTGACAACCTTAGTAAAATGATCATAAAATCCTCATATGATGTCCAAATTCAACGATTCTTTTTGCTACGGGTACGTAATTATAATACGGATCTAATACTTCATTCAAAACATAAACCGGAGCTTATTTTTTCAATATGATATCATTCATGCTTGAAAAAACGACGTCGAAGCACAAGAAAGAACGAGCGCAACACAACCCAAACCTATTCGAAACTCACCCGAGCCCTCGGGGCTCTAAACCAAACATGAACGCAAGTCTAAAAACATCATACGGACTTGCTCGTGTGATCAAATCATGAAAATAACATGTAAAACTATGAATTAAACCTCAAAACTCATCATTTTTCTCAAGAACACTTAAATGTCACTATTTCTCAACCGGACGTCTGAATCACGTCAAATAAACTCCGATTCTCACCAAACTTCGCAGTTAGTATTCAAATACTATAACAAATCTGGACAAGGCTCCGGAACAAAAATACGATCCCGATACCAATGGTTTTCAAACATTAATTCTTTTCTTTATTTCATTAATAATTCAACAAAACAATTTCTTTCAAAAATTGATTTATAAGGTTTGGGACCTCGGAATTCATTTCTGGGCATACGCCCAAGTCTCATATTTTACTGCGGACCTCCCGGGATCGTCGGAACACATATCCAGGTATGTTTACTAAAAATGTTGACTCAAGTCAACTAAAATCAAATTTTAATTCTAAAAATTATTATTTCTTATATTTTCACATAAAAGCTTTCTGGTTTCACGCCCGGACTGCGCACACAAATTGAGGTGATTAAAATTAGTCTTTTTATGGCTAATAGGCCTAGAACAGAGTCTTAATTCATAAAATAACCCCTTGGGTCATCACAATCTCCACCTCTAAAACAAACGTTCGTCCTCGAGCGGACATAGAAAATTACCTGAATTGGAAAAAAAATGTGAATATCTACTTTGTATGTCCGACTCGGGAAGCATCATATTACACCGTGAAAGAACCCGAACCTGATGGTAACACCAATACCGGTGTTGAAGTCAAAGCTGTCTTGAGCTTTTGAAAGCTCGCCTTATACTCGTCCGACCATTTAAATGGATCACCCTTTTGGTTCAATATGATCTTAATAGTTGCTCATAATCAATTGCAGAATCATCAACTAACTTTACGTTAACAATAATCTCCTTTCAAACCTTCACAATAATGACAACGAGATACGACGCATAGAGAACTCATAATTATCTGCCTGAATTACCGTGTTTCATCTAACGCCATAAGGGCAGGCACCTACCTTGTAGGTTAAAGCTAAATAATTATAACACGGATTTGGCAAATTATGCACAGATAAATTTTTTACAAAAATTTTCAAATAAACCTAACATGCATGACTCTTATTAGTACTATAGTACAAAATTTAATTTCACAAAAGAGAATTTAAGTACAAGAATTTCCATCACAAGGACCTCGTCCTTATATAACTTCCACCGCGGCTCGTAGCCTGATTTAAACATATTAAATCATATTAAAACGCTAGGACCTTGTCCTCAGTTTTGAATCACACGTAATATGCACATCATGCCAATTGAAACATTCCCTTTTCTTCTTTTAAATATTTTCCGTTAAACAAAATTTACAACACGTACTGATAGACATATCTATCTCCATATAATTTCTCAATACAAGTATTCACATAAGTAGATTTCAGGTTTACGAAGCTCACTCATGAGTGGTGCATATTAGGAGAACTTTCTTAGGTACTCATAACTAAATCAAGTTAAGGAAATTACCACTTGATAATAACTAGAAATTACAATTGTAATGATACTATCTGATATAGCGACCTTAGCCATACCATAGAAAGTATATCAACATGCTAGGTCTCCACCTCTAGGAGTCTGACCTCCACCTTCAACATTCCAACCCCTTTTTCCCTAGCTGGTCATGTAAGTTGAGTTGTAACTGCAATGGGGCACGTAGCCTGAGTGCTTTGATGAGATATGACTCTCCCAAGTCTAGGACAATTTCTACCACTAGCCGAAATGAAGTATCAACATGCTACATAGATGTCACGATGTCTGACAATCCACAATGTTAAACTTCACAACTCATATAACTCAACCCCGTTGCTTTCAACTTATTCCAATATTCTGCAATACTTCATAACAGCGGTCAAGAAAGTCATGGGGGTCCTCAAAATATGTACCACTGAAATGGAGTGGAAATAGTTTGGTAAACTTGTCCAACTTCAATAAATGGGCTAGGGCATCCTGCAACACTAGAGTAGCTATAAATCCTTCTGGAACCTGAACTGGTCCAACTTGTACGACTGAGCTAGAACCTCCACGTCTAGATCCATTTGAGACTTTACAATAGGTGCTAATGTTCGAGCTTTAGACTGAGCTCTGCTTCTTTCTCTTCCCCTAATCGTAGCTGTCATTTGGCCTTCATCTCCTGTCTGGTTGTAGACACTTTACGCGTTGTCGATATTTGTGAGAGGACGAGAATAGACAAGTTCAATCATCAATGGTAGAATAAATTCACACGATAGAGTATAATAGAAGTGAAATTGTTCCTAACTTCATAGCCTCTGAGAGATAAGTACAGACGTCTCAGTACCGATCCTTCAGACTCTACCAAGTTTGTTCGTGAATTTTGAGATCTAAGCAACCTAGGGCTCTGATACCAACTTGTCACGATCCAAATTCTCAACCTTAGAGATCATGATGGCATCTAACATCACACTTGCTAGGCAAGCCAACGTTAGAGTTCGATTAGCTATTTTCCTTCGATTATCCTTTTAGACATAATAAAATAAAGGCTGAATACATACAGAGACACTTAAAGTTGGCACGATTATTCATTTAGACACCTAAACTCGAGGGTGTTCCTACTGAACACTTATACTACCCGAAACTTATTCCAATTAAGCATTTATTTGACAATCAGCCAAACTTACAAAATTTGTGCAATGCACTCACTACTGACGTGGAGGATGACGAATAAAAAAATGACATATATTATTTTGAGTAAAAAAAGGAAAAACTATGGTGTTCTTCACTATTTTCATGTGTGTTCTTGTTCCAAGCACGATTTTAATCCAAATTTTTAAGAGAAACTCCTCCAAATTTGTTATAATTTTCAGCTAAAGATTCCCCACGACGACCCAAAAACAACCCAAATATTAATTTCCCAAACTTTCATAAAATCAAGTAACCCATTTTAGACCTTCAAGCTTTTTAAAGACCCCATTAATGGTGTTTCGATTTAAAATGAAGAACTCGGGCTCATTTCAGTTTTAATCAATAAGGGGGTTGCTCCTGGATAAGAGTGACGACTGGAGATGGGTGGGGTGAAGAGAAGGGTTCGACCATGGGGGTTAGAGAGGAGGGTGGCGGAGGATTTGGTGGTGAGGGGGGAGCTTAGCAGCGGCTGAAGTGGAGAGAAAGAAGAAAAAGAAGAAGAAGGAGGAAATAAATCAATGGTGGAAGCACAACAATGGTGAAAGTAGAGGAAGCAATGGTGGAAATGGTGGTGGAGAGAAAGAAGAAGGAAATAAAAAAGAAAAAAAAATCTATTTTTTGGGGTCTTCACGCGCCTATATTGGGTGAAACTCACTTTATGTGCCAACTCAGCAAGAAGTGCTTANGACTCGGTTGCCTACTCCAAGCCTCAACTGTCACCAAAATCTCACATAAATTTCTAGAAGAATTTCCAAGGTTATGACTTTCAAAATGGCTGTAAGTACGGAATACGAAAGATAATAGAGTAAAACAGTAAAATCTTTTCAAATCTATAAGCTTCAAATCCTTGAGTTTTAGAACTAGTAAAATATCATTGAAATTCAGTAAAACACAAGTATCCTCCCTTATCACAGTCATATATATATTTTCCATTGTACACCCTTATTACAGTCATATATATATTTTCCATGTCCACCCTTATCACATTCATATATATATATATATATATATATATNCCATAGGAACACCCTTGAGTTTAGGTGTCTAAATGAATAATCGTGCCAACTTTAAGTGTCACCGTATGTATTCAGCCTAAAATAAATTTAAAGTAACTTAATCTAATGATTTTCAATGAATAACTCCAAATATAAAATGATAAACAACTATAAACCGAGCCACGAACTAATTATAGAAATAACTCTAAGACTACCCCAGGGTCTGGTGTCACAATTCACGAACTACTAAAGAATACTACAAATAATGGGCTGAAAGAAATAATATAACTGTTTTGAGAAAATATAAAACAACTTCTACGAACTAAGAGAAGACTCTCGGGATCTGCGAACGCCGGCAGATATACCTCGTGTCTCCGGATAATGGATGGCTGCTACTGAAAATCTCTACTGCTGGCCGGTACCTGGATCTACACAAAAGTGTGCAGTGTAGTATCAGTGCAATCGATCCCATATACTGAGTAAGTGCCGAGCCTAACCTCGACGAAGTAGTNCGTGAAAACATGAATGACTATTTGCTTTATAAGTATATCAAGAATATGGACTCTGGAATCAGCAGGACTCTTTCAATTCACAACAACTTGTCTCAAGCATCCCATTTTAAGATCCTAAATTACTCAATGGAATCAAGCACCATCTTACTAACCAGATTATGGTAGACTAAGAGAAGCATATATTCTCAGAGCATGCCTAGTAGCATTTCCCTCTTCTTTACGTGAGGAGCTCTCTAAAACCAAGGAATACACTAATACTTTTCCAAAAGTAATTGCAACCAAACTTAACAATAAATTAACAAGACAAGTAATCATAGAAACAATAATGGACATGAAACAATTATAACCCGAGCGATTAAATTAGAAACGGGGAGGGGATCATGTAAGCAGATAATTTGGTGGTGCATAGATACTCGTCACCTCACCTATACACCACTCACATGCAATTTCATATAAAAATTTAGTTGGGGATTCCTATTCCCTCAAGTCAAGGTTAAACCAAGCACTTACCTCAACTTCGCAGGCCACTCACTGTTCAATTATACCTTTTCCTCTTGAATTCACCTCCAATACACTCGAATCTAACTATAATTAACTTAATATCATTAATTAATACTAAAAGAACTAACTTTACTGAAAATTATAATTTTTCCTAAAGTTTTCTTAAAAAAAGTTAAAACCCGAGCCCGCTTGGTCCAAACTCGAAGTTCGGACCAAATACGTTTACCCATTCACCCACGAGCCCGAATATACAATTACTTTCGAAATCCGACCTCAATTCGAGGTAAGGATTCGATTTTTACAAAATTCCCTAATTCTACCCAAACCCTCAATTTTTACCATGAAAATTCTTGATTTTTGATTTAAAAGTGATGAAAAATATTGGATGATTGAAATATAACAAAAAATAAAACGAGTAGAGAACATTTACCCTAATCCCTATGGTGAAAATCGCCCAAATCCAAGCTCCCCAACTCAAAATATGACCGAATGAACAAACCTCAGTTTTATATATTTTTCTGCCAGCTATTCTGCCTCGTTTCTCATACCAAACGATCCCGAAACTCGAATTTTATGCCTCCAATGAATTTCTTGTGAAATTATGGTCAAGTTAGGCTTTTGAATCACTTAATTTGACATTATAATGAATGAAATATGTAGGTTTTAATATTTGCAAATAATGCAGATTTTTAAATACGCTGTCAGTGGCAATTTCGTAATTAATCTGAAAAATCTAGCAACATTTGTAAATGATCATAAAATTCTCATACGATGTCCAAATTCAACGATTCTTTTTGCTACGGGTCCGTAATTATGATACGGATCTAATACTTCATTCAAAACAGAAATCGAAGCTCATTTGTTCAATATGATACCATTCATGCTTGAAGAAACGACGTCGAAGCATAAGAAAGAACGAGCGCAACACAACCCAAACCTATTCGAAACTCACCCAAGCACTCGGGGCTATAAACCAAACATGCACGAAAGTCTAAAAACATCATACGGACCTGCTCGTGCGATCGAATCATGAAAATAACATGTAAAATTATGAATTAAATCTCAAAACTCATCATTTTTCTCAAGAACACTTAAATTTCACTATTTCTCAATCGGACGTTCGAATCACGTCAAATAAACTCCGATTCTGACCAAACTTCACAGTTAGTATTCAAATACTATAACAAATATGTACCGGGCTGCGAAACCAAAATACGAGCCCGATACAAATGGTTTCAAACATTAATTCTTTTCTTTATTTCATAAATAAATCAGCAAAACAATTTCTTTCAAAAATTAATTTCTAAGGCTTGGGACCTCAGAATTCATTTTCGGGCATGCGCCCAAGTCCCATCTTTTACTGCGGACCTCCCAGGATCGTCGGAACACAGATCCGGGTCCGTTTACTAAAAATGTTGACTCAAGTCAACTAAAACCAAATTTTAATTCTAAAAATTATTATTTCTTAGATTTTCACATAAAAGCTTTCCGATTTAACGCCCGGATTGCGCACGCAAATCGGGATAATTACAATTAGTTTTTTTATGGCTAATAAGGCTAGAACGGAGTCTTAATTCATAAAATGACCCCTTGGGTCATCACAGGACATGAATATTATTTTGGGTTGTTTTTGAAGTTTTGTGAGTGAACATTTTGAAAAATAACTTTTTCGAATTTTTCAAATTTTCAAAAAATTCCAAAACTCATCTTCAAGTGAAAATTAAAAATTTTATGGCCAACATTGATTTAAAAAAAAAAGAATGCTTTTCGAAAAAAGTAAAAAGTTTTTATGTCCAAACGAGCTCTAAGTCACTTCATAGTGTAGACTTAACCATGGTGGATCAACTATCAATTCATGACTTGGTCTTGCCAAAAGTCAAATCTAATGGAAGATTGAGATTAGTAGGGAAAATCACTTGGATAAGTACAGATTGATTAAAAAAAAAAGTGTAGATTAATCAAGTTTTACATAAGACAAAAAAGACAAATACATCAATGTTTATGCTAAGAACCAGCAAATGGAATATTATAATACAGTAGAGGGAGTAGATAGTAAAGAAGCCCAACTTCTTTTTCTCTGCCTCCCCCCTTCTTGGATCCCTCTCCATTAATAAAAAGAAAGAAACAACTCACTCTTTACACTCAAAGTAACATAAAAAGTTACATAGAAAAACTCTCTCTTTCTCTCTCTCTTTTCATATGAAGAAGAGAGATTCTTCTTCTTCTTCTTCAACAATAGTTCTTCTTTTTCATTTTCTAGCCCTACTTTTTATGGCACTCTTAACTTTTACACCAGAAATATCAGAGAATACCCAAAAACAACCTTCTAAACGTAGGAAAAAACAGCAAAATAAACAACAAAAGGAGAAACAAAAGCAACCATCTTCATGGGATCAATTCAAGAACTTATTGACTTGCAAACAAATCGAAAACTCGACAGTTCATGATCCTGCATCCAAGAATAATTCCAAGTTAGGTTCTTGCAGTTCCATTTGTAGTTTCAGGTATTATATCGTGTCACTATCTCATTTAAAAGTTTAATATAATTTTTTATTTATTTTTCTGAATAGTCGTGACGTTATATTAAATTGTGTGACTATCTTATCTAAAAGCGTTCTTTTAATTATTTAATTGTGTTATATTTTAATATCAGGGATGTTGTACATGGAAACACAAGAGTTGTACACAGAGCTGATAATTCACCAGAAAGTAGCAGTTTAGGCCAAGAAACTCGACTTCTAAACAAGAATAAAACTTCTCATCATCATGGCCAATCATCATCTTCGAGGTCTCTTGCTAGATCAAACGGTAGTGCTACTTCCACGTATACTACTACTTCTTCTTCAAGAGGAATGCAATTTCGAAAGCTTTCTGGATGTTATGAGTGTCACATGATAGTTGATCCTAGCAGGTATAATATATAGTCGAATAATAGTGTTTCGTTTCCAATTTTACATCTCCTTAATTAATTGCAATTTCTTTGTGATATTTTGGTTTATATTAATGAGTGAAATTAATTTAAATTGATTATAGGTATCCTCTACCAAGGTCAACAATATGTGCATGCCCTGAATGTGGAGAAGTTTTCCCAAAAATTGAGAGCTTGGAACATCATCAAGCTGTTAGGCATGCTGGTAAATTTTTTTTACGTTCTTACTTTTTATAAAAGATACCTTATACTATCATATTACCTAAAAATATAACTACATATAATTGCCTATAATAATATTTAACTTGAAAAATTAGGACGACAGGTTCTATAACATATTAAACTGCACTAATAATGTAAAAAATTATTTATACTGTTTATTGTATAATTTCTATGTATATTAATATTCATTTTATTTAGCATTTATCCGAACTTCTTAGGGAGTCTTTTGAGAAATTACTTTGGTTATCTTGCTTCCACGGATATAAGTGAATTCATCATATTCCTTCTTTATTTGCTCATATTAATGTTGAAAAATCATGATTAGATCTTAGACAATGTTTAGACAAACATTTAAACTTTGAATTATGTCGAGGAAAGTTCAAATTTTGTTAGTGGAAGCAAAACGGCATTGGTAATGCAATTTAGCCATGGGACTTTGTCCATTATTAAAATAAGAAAAGAAAAGAAAATTAAAGTACGTTAAAGGTTAAATATATTTTGTGATACATTGGTTGAATCCCCTCATAAATACTTGCCTTTCTTTTGCGGAACAGTGACTGTACTTCACCACTTAAATATTTAAAGGACCATCTAGTAATATTTTCCAACTACCTCTTCATAAAATTGAAAAGAACTGTACAATATTACGTGGAGGAAAATTTAATTGGCCATGATTATTTTTTTCTTTTTATTATTGACACACCGACACTCGAAATTACTCCTACTAAAATTTCTTTCATTCTTTGTTTTAATTGAAAATATTCTCCTGTTTAAGCCAAACATAATGCATAAAAGAAGGATCGAATCTTTTCTGCTGGGATACTTGTCATTAGATTATAAACATTTGGTAGCCTACTCTACTTAATAAAGATAGTTTTCTTATCTGTTTTGCTATTTGAGTTCCAATAATTTGCCATACTACTAATTTTGGAGAAGCTTATTCCTAACTATTTTCATAATAAGTTAATAACACCTATACAATCAAACTCTACAATAATTTTTTTTGACTGTTACAGTGTAATGATGTTATAAAGGACATATATTATCACATAACATAAAAGTTGATTCCGAAATTTTTTTAATTTTTACCGTAAATAACTATTATATTAAAATATTGTTGTAAAGAGATTTGACTATAATTGATTGCTGATTGACCTGTAAGATTTGATAGCTTTACCAACTAGAAGTGAACCCCCATTAAATTATTTTCCTTTCTTGTCACATATTGTTGTCAAATGAAATCGACCTGAATATAATTAAGATTGTTGTCATACAGTTGATCGCAACTAATCGGGACTCAATTTATTGATTGTACAAATATTGTTGTCAAAAAGCAAACTGTCAATTTAGAATATTGTGAAATAACAATAAATTAAGATTATTAACAAAAGATTTTGGATTTTCAGTGTCAGAGCTGGGTCCAGAAGATTCAAGTCGTAACATAGTGGAGATAATCTTCAAATCAAGCTGGCTCAAGAAGGACAACCCAATCTGCAAGATCGAACGGATATTAAAAGTTCACAATACCAAACGCACGATCCAACGGTTTGAGGACTGCAGGGACGCCGTAAAGATACATGCGGTGGCCACAGGCAAGAAAAACCCAAGATGCGCCGCAGATGGAAATGAGCTACTTAGATTTTACTGCACGAGCCTTACCTGCTCCCTCGGTGCACGTGGTTCGTCAAGCTTGTGCGGCTCCGTACCCAATTGCGGAGTTTGCACTCTCATACGCCACGGCTTCCAGAGCAGCAAAACTAGTGGGGTCCGCACCACTGCAAGCAGTGGACGAGCCCATGATTGCCTAGGTAGCGGCATCGCCAAACGCAGGGCGATGCTGGTGTGTCGGGTTATTGCCGGAAGAGTTAAGCAGACAGTGAAAGACGCGGCGGCTTCGCCAACAACGGAGGAGGAGACTTGTACTGGCTCTGCTTCTAGCTTGTTGACAAATGGCTCAGCCGTATACGATTCTATAGCTGGGTACGTGGGGATCTACTCGAATCTCGAGGAATTATACGTATTTAATCCAAGGGCAATACTTCCATGCTTTGTCGTGATATACGAAGCGTTGGAATCTTAGCTTTAACGTTTTTTCTATTTGTACTTCAGCTATTTGTACGGTTTAGTTTGGTGTCTTTTATTAAATTTGTTGTGGCTTTATGTTAACTAATTTCAAATTGGTTAAAAATTGTAACACCCGTGAGTACCAAAACCACACATAGTTGGATGAGGTAATGCTGATCCAACTATAATTTTTGTATATATTATAATATGCTTTTTACATATGTTATTAATTTGTTGAAGGTGAGAAAGAAGATTTTGATGGTTTAATTAAGTTGAACTACCTAACTCTACGTGTCATAAATATCTCATATGCTTTATAGGAAACAACTTAAATATGGCCTCTCAATTTATGCTCCCAAAAAAAAAAAAAAATTGCCGTTCTTCTACATTTAACTTGTCATTTTCTATGTCAACATCTGTTACCCCACAATATTTTTTATTAACTCAAGATATTTTTTTCTTCTTCTTCTTCTAAAGCTGCAAGGAACTAAAGGTAAAGAAACTGAAGGAAATGAATAGAAGTAGGGTAAAGGAAGAATCATAGTCAAAGAATAGCTTGGAACTGTGGATGATATCTCCAGAGTTGGGGCCAGAAATGAGTCAAAAGACAGAAAGAACACAATATGATGATATATAGTAATTTCAGTGTTTGATAATAACAGTTCTTAGTGTTTCTAAAATTAAGTAAAAAAGTTGTAACAACCGCATAAATCAATCAATCACATAAATGTTGGGAGTATGTAATGGATTACTGTATTAGCTGGTATTTAAAGAAGGGCACGTGGGGGTAAATCTTGGGACCATTGAATAATTATTTTTATAGAAGAAAGAGATGATAACACTTTGACTGCAGTAACGAGCTAAAAATATACTCGAGAGTCCAGACCATGCCCGACTATTATTATTGCTTACACATGCAACTGCATATGCACATTTGCTATTAGTCTCCCCACCCCCCACCCCCCACAAAACCCACCCCCTTTTTTCTTTTGACTAATCAGTTCATTATAGTTTATTAGGGGTATTGATTAAATTTATGGGGTCGTTTGGTTTGAATACGGCTTATGCCGGGATAAATTATGTTGGGATTAGTTATTCCGGTATTATTTTTTATCCACTGTTTGGTATGTTGTATTAAAAATGACAATTGCATAATTTCTAAGAAGAAAGTATTGTTGAGAAGATATGAGACTGACTGTAGTTAGCTAGTTTAGTTAGTGTTAACTGTAGTTAGTTAACTAATAGTAGTTAGTTAGTTAATGACAGCTGTATATAACTAATTTAATTAATGTACTGTATATAACTAACTGATAGTTAGTTAACACTGTATCAACATTCATTCTATGAGAGAAATGTTCTTCTCCATTCATTCTCCTCTGTTACCTTCTTCTTCTCTCTTCTCCATTGAAGCTTAATCACTAGAAGTTATCATGGTATCAGAGCTAGCAGATTGATCCGAGCTCCTTACGTCCAGCCTTTTTTTGCCTGATTGCTTTTGAGTCGCCATTGTTGGTGAAACTCATCTTTGAGCAGCTAGGGTTTTGCAATTCAGAATTGTCTCTAAGTTTTCAAGCTCATTTCAATGGCAATTGAAACTACAGACAACGCTACTGATGTTCCACACACTTGAGGAGGCATCGACATGATTCCGGTTGTAGATCAGCATCATCCTCTATTTCTCCAGCCTTGCGATACTCCAGGTAGCTCGTTAATTTCGATTAAACTCACAGGACCTGAGAACTATGCTTTATGGAGTAGTTCTACGCGAATTAGCCTACTAGGAAGGAGCAAATTAGGTTTTGTTGATGGTAGGTATTCTAAGGATAAATTTGATCCATCTTTGCATGAACTGTGGGAGAAGTGTAATGCTATAGTGCTTTCATGGATAATGAATTCAGTTAGCAATGAATACTAAGTGGTATGGTGTATGCTACAAGTGCTCAGAAGGTCTGGTCTGATCTTAGGGAAACCTTTGATAAAGTTAATGGATCGCGAATCCTATATCTTCATAGACAAATAGCCACTTTAACCCAGGGTATTTCCTCAATTTCAGTGTATTTCTCAAAACTAAAGGAATTGTGGGCAGAGTTTGCTGCTCTAATGCCTTGTCCTGGTTGTGGTTGTGAAGAATCTAAGAAATATGTTGAACATTTTGAATCTCAAAGACTTTTGCAGTTTCTAATAGGTCTGAATGAGTCATATGCTCAGTCTAGCAATCAGATTATGATGATGTCCTCAACTCTTTCAATTAAAAAGGCCTATGCTATGATAGTGTCTGAGGAAAGTAGGAGATCATTGACTCCTCCTACACATATTCCTGAGATAAATGAAGGAATAGCCTTGTTTAGTAACAATGGAGGCTACATGGGTACTAGTTCACATGGTTCTGGTAATGCTGCCATGTATAACAACAAGGGAGGATCATCTAGTTTAGGAGCAGTTTATAAAAACAAGAAGAATATCCTTTACTGTGACTATTTTCATTTCAAAGGGCATACCAGAAATACATGCTACAAATTGGTGGGATATCCAACAGATTTCAAAGCTAAGAAGAAGATTCCCTCTGTCAATTATGCTAAGGACAACTATTATGATAGTGATGTCAACTCTGCTTCTATGGGTGAAATTACTGGTTTAATGGCTAACATGGCTAGAAATGCAACACCTAGCCAAGTTCACAATCAGAATGTTCAAGTAGAACTAATAGGAATGGCAGGGATTCCACAGTTTACTCAGGAGCAGTACACTCAAATTTTGCAGATGCTTGGCAAAGGTAGTGAGAATGGTAGTTCATCTGGGAATGCAGGTATAGATAATGCAGCTATGACTACTAGTGAATATCTAATTAAGTGGATAGTGGATTCCGGAGCATCAAATCACATAATTAATGACAAAAAAATCTTAACTGAGAATAGTGAGTGTGATAAGTCTAAAGAGTGCAGAGTTCATCTGCCTACTGGAGAGACAGTCATTGTTAATCACATAGGCTCTACTTATCTTTTTCCTAGTCAAAATATAACTAATGTGCTGCATATACCTGGATTCAAATACAATCTCCTATCTGTATCAAAGTTAAAAAAAGAACTAAAGTGTGTAGCCATGTTCTTTCCTGATTTCTTCATTTTTCAGGATCTCTTCAGTGGCAAAGTGAAGGGGATTGGTAGAGAAGACAGTGGTCTCTATGTGTTCAACCACAGTAGCAAACTCCAGGTGGATTCTGCTATAATACCTATGTCTCGGTGTAAAGTTGTCTCAAACTCTGTTGCTGTATACAATAACTGGCAGTAGACTAAGTGTAGATCTTTGGCATAAAAGACTAGGGCATGTGCCACTTACTACTTTGAGGAAAATGAAATTTTTTCAATCTTTAAAGCTTGATTCATCTAAAGGTCACTGTACTGTGTGTCCACTAGCTAAAGAATCAAGACTGTCATTTCCTTCACGTAATACTGTCTCTACTACTTACTTTCACACTATTCATGGTGATGTATGTGGACCTTACAGAGTTCCTACTCATGATGGTAGAAGGTATTTTCTAACCTTAGTTGATGATCATTCCAGGTATACTTGGACCTTTTTACTTCCTTCAAAGGGTGAAGTAGTTGTAGTGATGAGAAACTTTTTACTCATGGTCCAGAATGTTTATTCTTGTTCTGTGAAAGTGTTTAGGTCTGACAATGATTATGAATTCCTTAATTCACAAATGATAGTATTACTGCAGTCTATTGGAATCATTCATCAAAGTTCTTGTGTCTACACTCCTCAACAAAATGGAGTTGCTGAAAGGAGACACAAATATATTTTGGACATTGCAAGAGCCTTGAGGTTCCAAGCTTCAGTTCCTCTAAGGTTCTGGGGAATGTGTTCTGGATGCTGTTTATGTGATCAACATACTACCTACACCTACTCTTCAAGGCAAGTGTCCTTATGAAGTGTTTCATGGTCAGTTGCCCTCACTACAACATTTGAGAGTGTTTGGTTGTTTGGGATATGTCACTGATATCAAAGAGGGGGGGGGGGCCAAATTCTCACCAAGAGCTGTTCCAGCCATATTTCTTGGTTACTCTTTGACCCAGAAGGGGTACAAGATGTATATTATTCACTCAAAGAGTTTTTAAGTCACTAGAGAGGTGGTGTTAAAAGAAGATGTCTTTCCTTTCAAACATCTTCCCACTACTCTCTCATCTCTATTTCCAGTCCTAGGCTTCAACACTATATCTTCTTCTACTTCTCCTTCTATATCATGCACTTCAACTAGTGTTGAATCTGCTGAGCCAGTTTTAGATACTGGCATATCAGACACAGTTGATCAACCCCCAATTCTGCACACATCAGACTCAGTAGAATCTGTTGAGACAACTGATGATTCTAACAGTTCTATGCCCTCTACCGTTCTTGAGTCCTGTAGAAAATCCACTAGAACTAGTAGACCTCCTGTCTGGCTTAAAGACTATTCACTCAGTAGTAAGGTAATGTTACCTGCTGTTATCCTATGTCAAACTACTTATCCTATAATCATGTATCCCAGTCCTTTGGTACTGCTCTTACAACTTTTTCATCTGTTGTTGAGCCTCATTCTTATGTTGAGGCAATAAAACATCCACACTGGATTGATGCTATGCAATCAGAGATTGCAGCCTTAGAAGATAATCACACATGGAGCATTGTTGATCATCCTTTTGGGAAAGTGCCTATAGGTTGTCGATGGGTGTATAAGGTGAAGTACACTGCTTCAGGATCTGTGGAAAGGTATAAGGCTAGGCTAGTGGCTAAGGGGTACAGTCAACAAGAGGGGCTTGACTACACAGAAACTTTCTCTCCTGTGGTCAAGATGGTCACAGTGAGATCTGTCATTGCACTTGCAGCATCCAAGCACTGGCCCATCTTTCAAATGGATGTCCATAATGCCTTTCTACAAGGAGATCTTCTAGAAGAGGTGTACATGGAGATTCCTCAGGGGTTTGCAAGCCAGGGAGGGACTTCTAAGGTTTTCAAACTTCACAAGTCTTTGTATGGACTGAAGCAAGTCCCTAGGCAATGGAATAAGAAACTAACTAATGCATTAATGGATTTTGGCTTCACTCAAAGCCACTATGAATATTCTCTCTTCACCAAAAGGGAGCAGGCTGCACTGACAGTAGTCTTGGTGTATGTAGATGATCTACTGGTGACATGTACCTGCTCTGATCTGATTATCAAAACAAGGAATGGCCTTAACTCAGGTTCAAAATGAAGGATTTGGGAGAGCTGAAATTCTTTCTTGGAATAGAGTTTGCTAGGTCCAGAAAAGGCATAATAATGAGCCAAAGGAAGTATTCTTTGGAACTTATATCTGAAATGGGACTTGGAGGATCAAAACCAGCTGGTACTCCACTGGATTCCTATGTGAAACTAACCTCTGTGGAGTATGATTCTTTTATCAAAGGTTACTCAGTTTCAGATACAACAAGAGAAGACAGTCTACTAGCAGATCCATGTCAGTATCAAAGACTCATAGGAAGGTTGCTGTACCTTACTATGATTAGAGTTGGTATTGCCTATGCTGTGCAAGTGCTCAGCCAATTTATGCACAAGCCAAAACAGTCACACCTTGAAGCTGCTCACAGAGTTGTAAGATACATCAAGGCAGCACCTGGTCTAGGTCTGCTAATGCCCTCAGACAGCTCAGGCACACTTGCAGCTTATTGTGACTCAGACTGGGGAGGTTGCTTACAAACTAGAAGGTCTGTTACAGGATATCTAGTGAAATTTGGAGATGCTACCATATCCTGAAAGTCGAAGAAACAGGATACAGTAGTTGGAAGTTCAGCAGAGGCAGAATTCAGAAGCATGGCTTCCACAGTTGCTGAACTAACTTGGCTGACAGGTTTATACAAAGAGCTGGGAGTTGACATCAACTGGCCTATTTCGTTATACTGTGACAGTAAAGCTGCTATCTAGATTGCAGCTAATCCTATCTTCCATGAGAGAACAAAGCATATTGATATTGACTGTCACTTTGTGAGAGAGAAAATTGTTCAAGGAATGATCAAGAACTTTCATATTTCTACTAAGGAGCAACTTGCAGATTTATTAACTAAAAGTGTTGGCAAATTGCAGCATGACTATCTTTTGTCCAAGTTGGGGTTGAAAGACATATTTCAACCATCAGCTTGAGGGAGGGCGTTGAGAAGATATGAGACTGACTGTAGTTAGCTAGCTTAGTTAGTGTTAACTGTAGTTAGTTAACTAATGGTAGTTAGTTAGTTAATGACAGCTGTATACAACTAATTTAATTAATGTACTGTATATAACTAACTGATAGTTAGTTAACACTGTATCAACATTCATTCTATGAGAGAAATGTTCTTCTCCATTGATTCTCCTCTGTTACCTTCTTCTTTTCTCTTCTCCATTGAAGCTTAATCACTAGAATTTATCAGGTATAAGTTATTCCGGCACTAATTACTCCACCTTCTGCAAAGTATAAGTTATGCCGGTACTAATTTTAATCCTGGGATAACTTATACATGTTTGCTAACCAAACAAAGTATTAAGGTGATATTAAATTTTTATACCAACATTATACACTATACCTTCTTATACCTCATACCAAACGATCCCAAACGGTTTAAGTTACATGTACTGATAACGCAAAGATTTCTTTCGCTGGTAATGCAGTTTAACTAGTTATAATAGGTTAATACTCTATTTTTCAGGTTAACATATTAGGATTAGTGGAGTAATTTCATGGATGATTAATCGATCTTACTTTATTGTACTAAAATACTATATTTTATTTTTCCTAGTATTTAATACTTAGACAAAGCGGAGGAAGGAATTTTTTGTTAAAAAATAGTCTTACTGACTTTGGTGTTATTAAATAAAGTTGAATTGTTTTTTCGTTACAATAACTTAGTGACTTTAGTGCAATTAATAAAATAAAAATTTTAAATTATCATCAATGAAATTAACTTCAAGATTAATACATGGAGCTACATATTTTCATAGGTCAACTTAACCAATTATGTACAAAAATTATATTCTTATTGCACAAAACGTAAACTGTTTGATTAGTATTGAGTAAATTTTATGAGTGGTCATTTAACTTTGGGTTCGTTATTCAAAAGTCACTTTTCTTTCTTTTGTTACGTAAAAGTTATTTAAGTTTGAGTTTGTGAGTATATAATTTTTGCGCAACGTATAAAACGTTATGCATCCCATAAGATTGTTTTCTATTATAAAAATAAAATGCCCTTTCAAAGTGGTATATATAATCAACCTATTAATGTGTTTTTTGTAACAGAAATCAATTTAATAAATCGGTAAAAAACTCAGTAAACGCTGTACCATAGAAAATCTTTATGTTTGGGAGGATTTCCAAGAAAGGAGCATGTAATCTGTATCTGTAACGACCCGGCCGGTCATTTTGAGAATTTAAGTCCCGTTCAGCGGCATAAGGGCTTGAGCAGCTTCGTATTATATGTATTGACGTGCGTGCATGGTCGAGTTCAGGTACCGGATGATTGAAGTCAAATAAGAAGAAGGATTCTATTTTTGGAAGCGGTAAGAGTTGACCGGAATTTGACTTATGTGCAAACAACTCCGGAATGGATTCTATATTTAAAAATAAGGCTGCACTAAAGTGTAGAATCTGACCTTCTCTATGGTCAGGTTCTCTCTATAAATGTGCAGAAAATATGCTTTCAATTGAGTCTCTTTGGTCAATAAAGAGATTCAACAAGCAAATCTCTAGATAGGTTAGTATTAGCACTAGGGTAGATGAATTTGACCTGTTAATGGTCAAATTCACCCCACAATAGTGCACAAACAGTAATATAGTTGGCAGAAATTTACCCTTCAAAGGATATAAAGTATTAGTTAATAAGGCCTTTAGAGCAAAGAATCTGAATCCATAAATGGTCTGATTCATTCTCTAAAAAGGTCAAGAATAGTCAAAGTATTCAAATGAATACTTGCCGAAATATGGATATGACTGTAAGGGTCAAAAGGGGTGGCATCATTAGAATGAATCTAACCCCTTCCATGGTTAGATTCCTTTAAGCAAATGCACAAACTTTCCGTTTTGCTATTATAAAATATCACATCAATAGAGTTAAGTCTGGCCCCCGTCATGGTCAGATTCGCTCTAATAGATGCATTATACATCTATATTGAGATAATTGGAAATTACAAAAAAGAAATGCAAGTGCAAAGTATCCGGATGAGGAGCAACCCATTAGGATTTTTCTTTAGCTCCTTATTTGATATTCAAAACTGTATTCTCACAGGAGTTGTATTTTTTATTTTTCTGTAAAAAGAAAAACTGTAATTATTCATTTATGCATTCTGGGACTTTGTAATCTAATATGGGACTGTATATTCATTTTCAGCCTTTTTAATATATAATGTTCATGCTGATCTCTAAGGCAATCCCTCGGAATTTCTAATCTAGTCCTAATATAAGAAGTAATACAGTGATAATAGGTGTTTAATCAAAAGAAGAACTTGTATTTTCTTAAATCAGCCTGCATGAAACTTTGAATGAATATTTACTGGATTCTTTTAGAAAGCATTCGTTTCAAAAATCAGTCGTTTTCAATACAAGTAGAAATTAGTAAGATTATTTCTAGTTCATTTCATATCTCGAAAATGTCTTATGAAAATCAATATGAGAACACTTCGAATACGTTATGGTTTTAGAAACACGGGACTAGGTTATTATTAATAAATCTGCATGTGTTTATGTTATTTCAGAAATTACAAAGGCCCAGGAAGTAAAGTGATTCTAGCTTACAAATTCAAAGCAGAAAATCAATAGATAATGTGTTTTATATGGTTGTGCATATATGATGTGTTTCTTAATGAACATATTTGATACCATTTAGCATATTAGAATGTAAAAACCTTTAAGATTTGATGGAGAACCGAATTTCTTAAATAGTATTCCTTTTACAAAAATAGTCACAATTAGGATGGCCCAAGGTGTTACAAACGGGGCTAAATGAGGCCATAGCCCATAAAACGCTGTCTTTAGACTAATGTACACCGTTTTAAGATGATATTATAGGTAAGATGTTACTTTTGGTTCGAAATTTGATATAAAAATCGATTGTGACCTCAAAAATTACCTTAAACTACATTCGGGAGTGGCAACTCATGCCCCCGACCCTCAAATCCAAACAACTAATAAAAATGCACATAGCAATCACGGGTGCATTTCATGTGACGTGTTTGCCATGTGTTCAAAAACAACAAGTGCACGCCATCGTGACTTGTCTAAGATAAATCCGTAAACATCTTAATTGATCTTAAAACTAAAACGCTCTTTCAAAAAATAGAAACTTAGAGAATAATTGAATATCGCCTCAAATATGCATTTTTAATCATCATGACCATAGTCATGACCATATAATCTACACTCGGGTGCGACAACTCATGTCCCCGTCAACAACTTCAAATTTTAATAAAAATTACATGTTGTAATTGCGGGTGCATTTCATGTGGCGCAGTTATAATGTGTCCAAAAAAAATAAGTGTACGACATCGTGACTTGTTTGAAGATAAATCCATAAATATTAAAAGCGGCTAAAAAGTGAAAAAGGCTAAAAATCATAATAGGTTTAAAATATATAAATAATTAGATAATTAGGACAAATATTAATAGTTAAGCGACCGTGCTAGAACCACGGAACTCGGGAATGCCTAACACCTTCTCCCAAGTTAACAGAATTCCTTACTCGGATTTCTAGTCGCAGACAACTTAAAACAAAGTCTAAATTTCCTCGGTTTGGGATTTCAATAAAAGGTATCCCGGAACATCGTCAAAAATTCGGGTGGCAACTCTGAAAACTAAATAATCCCAAATTCGAATAATATCACTTAAAGTGGAAAAACTCCCTTATTTCCCGTATCGGTGAAAAAGGAGGTGTGATAGCTCTGGCGACTCTGCTGGGGATGTAAACCCAGAATCTCTGGTTCAGGGTTCAAGAATTCGAGCTTAGAATAGACTCTTTTATGTGGCTTTATTATCTGATTTTTACATGTTTAAACCTAACGTGCTAAATGTCGCTTTTTACCGCTTTGATATTATATGAACTTCATATAAATTGTGCCGAAACCCTCTTCTCTCTTAGTCTTCTAAATCATCTGGGAAGTGTGCACTCAGTGTGACTTCTTTTCTGTTAGAGTCATATCCAAATTTTAGAACGAGGTACGGATAAGTTGCAAAGCCGGTGAAGCTTCTGTATTCCCGGTACGCTGCCTCGACCTCGGCTCGAGCTGTCTGCTCGGGTAAGCCTGGTCTAGAACAAAACCCCAGGTTTAAACCTAGAATAACAAAACCTCATGCCGGATCCCTAGTAGGAACGCTTATCTGCATCATGCACATTTGACTTAGGGGGCTCAACACAGGGGTTGAGTCCGTCTAGGACAGGTGTACCCGAAATGAAAGACTACCCTGATGCATCTTACTTGTTACGTATGCATTTATTTGTCTCAGCTTGTGTATTGACCAGCTAAACCAAAAAATGAACAGAAAAACCAAGAGTGAGGTAGAATAGAGAATTCACCCTGTTTTGAAAATCCTTGTATTTATCCCGAAACTCTGCCAAAATTTTTGAAAAATAAAATAAAAAATATAGTGGGTGTATATTTTTAATTAGTCAGGATTTTTCCCGAACTACACATTGTTTGATTCTCACGGGTGTGGGATACATAGGCAACCCTCATTGGGTCCAACTCCATTTTTCAAAATCAAAAGGATATAGCCCTAAATAAAATCAGGTGACGCCATTATAGCTTGATCGCCCAAGTGGGGCGCCAGAAGGCCGTTTTTGCAAAAGTGGCCGCCTGTGTTTTGAATTTCGACCCAATTCGCGAACACAGCCTTAAAGGGCCGTATTCGCAAAGGTGGTCCATTTTTATTTATTACAAAACCCTTTGCCAAAATGACACTTTTCAAATTTTTTTGTGTGGTTTTAATCAACCATGAATGTGCAGGATGAATACAGTTGAAAACATCCCCTTCAGGGCAGTCGAGGAAATCCCTCT